>JANQBS010000133.1:0-110123 GCA_033085395.1 Xanthoparmelia taractica
AATTCACCGCCTATTCTTCCCCCCCCCCCCCCCCCCCCCTACCTCAACAGTCATCAACAGCCAAACTTCCGTAAAGCTGGATTCCCGAGACACCCCACCTCCTCTGCACTTTTCGCCAGCTGTGAGCGATCGTGAGCGCTCATCCACGGCAGAAACAACCCCCATAGGCACCCCAAGGGGCTTTGGCGCAGCTTTACCGCGCAAAGCAGACAAGGAGAAGGAGAACTGGCTCGCTTGGCACAACAAGCATAGCGGCTTTGGCGGTACTTCCTACGTCGACTCCACCCTTCTCGACTCCGACTTCGAGGATACCACCTTTCCACTCTTCAATGACCCGCCACCTCTCCTGAACATGGCGAGTCGTACCACGCCCATAGACATCGCCACCTCATCTCGCGCTGCTTCCCCCCGGGCTACCAAGACCTCCAATCTCACATCTGCGCTTCAGTCTACCTCTGGCAACGAAGCACGATCAACCACCGCCATGGACATGAGTGGAACGCCATTCAAAGGGTTTGCAGGTTTCGGAGGAGCTACACCGGGTACTCAGCACAGTGGGGCGCAGCCCATAACAATGAATTCCTCCAATCGGGAGAAGCCACGGAGGGAGAGTCTGGCTAGTAGCATGGTCACAGGCATGAGTTGGGGTGGCAATTCAGTTGGAAGCTGGATTCGCGACGAGTATGTCTCTACGGTCTCAACTCCTTCCCAACAGACTTTGCTAAACGGTTTTGCAGCATCATCATGCAAGGGACATCCCCATTCGCTTACCAATCTCCCTCATTTCATTCTTCGTCCTACCTGCCCAAGTTGGAGGCCACCTTCATGCGAGACTTCTCATGCTGCGGACTGACCCTCCCTTCGCTCCACGAGTTACTACAACATTATGAGGAGAATCATACAGATCAAGTGCAGCCCTCACTGCAGAGACAGATTCAAGCTGGATCAGATGTTCGAGCAGATCCCAAGGCTGCGATCGCTGCTACAACCGTGGACGCTGTACGGAACCAAGGTCGGGCTCAACAGCAACACCAGCAGGCCGAGTCCTCACAAAAACGCCAAGTAACGCCTCAACGCTCGTCTACTCCAGTCACCCCAAGACAGCCCCAACCTTCAGCGCAAGTCACCCGAGGTTTTACGCCTATGCAGCCTAAGATTGAACAGGATGACGACGCCGCGGGGGACATGGAAATGGATGATGATTTCCCACAACTACAAGAGACACATTATCCTGCGCAGAATCAAGCCAGGATAACGCAGCGGTCTCAGTTCGGCCAACCTGCCTCGAGTAGATTACCGAATCTGGATACCAATACCATGAATATGGGTAACCCATTGCAGCAGCATCAGGGCTTACGGAACTCCCAACCTACCACTCCGGTATCGGCTGGCAGAAATGGAATATTTTACAACAATCCTACGGTATCGTCCGTGAATACTCCTACTTTGACCACATATCCCAACGCGCATCCTCTTCAACAGCAATACTATACACCTGATTCATCAGCTCCCGGCACACCGGGCGAATTGGACGGAGACTTCCTTGGAAACATGGGAAGTATGAATGTGGGCAACATGCAGTACATGCAGGGTCAGAACCAAGGATATGGTGGCTACGACTTTAACAACGATAATGGTATGGGCGACTATTGCATCGACGAGCCAGCGAAAAGACTGTTCAGCCTCAACGGTGGCTTCAACCAACCGCAACAGCCTGCTCAACCTACGTCGGCTACTCAGCTCGGCGACGGGCAATACAGCGAGAATAGTGAGCTCGCGAAGACGATAAGAGAACAACAAAAGCTGGCTGGGGTTCCAGACCCCTCAGCTGATGGTGGTGTCCCCAAACCTTTCCACTGTCCGGTGATTGGATGTGAGAAGGCATACAAGAACCAAAATGGTTTGAAGTATCATAAGAGCGTAAGCGTCCCGGGCTCCCTGTCCAGATTGATCCTTACTGATTGTAACCAGCACGGCCACAATACTCAGACCCTCAAAGACAACAACAATGGCACCTTCTCTATTGTTGATCCCGAGACCCTGGACCCCTATCCCGGTACCTTGGGCATGGAAAAGCATAAACCATACCGCTGCGACACGTGCGGGAAACGCTACAAGAACCTCAACGGCCTCAAATACCACAAGAACCACTCTCCAAACTGTGATTCGGAGATTCAAAATCCCTACCCTCTCTCCACTACAAGAGCAGACGTACCAGAAATGTCGACCAACGAGATGGTCATGTGAGAGAGAAGACCTGACTTCACCTGTGCGGGCTTGACTGTTGAGGACCCGGCCGTGTACCATTACCGTGTTTTACCTTCCTTCGTGTCGACACACTCTCCACTGGCCACTTGCAGGGTGTTGGGGCGTTTCATTCCAGCCAACAATTCAATCAACCGCATTACACTGGCGCTTAAGGGGGGTTGCCCGTTGCCTACATACATACATACATACCATACCGTACCTTAGATTCCCCCTCGCTGCGATCGATTCGATGCAAATTTGTGTACACTACTATTACACCTTTTCTTTTCTTTTCCTCTCCTTATTATTTTCCTATCAGGAGGCAAGAAGAAGGGTAGACGGAATGAGTGGAGAGTAGAGGGGACAGGGATCGCTTTCTCCACTGCGTTTGATCAAGGTGTTGTCACTGTTGTGATTGGATAAGTAGTCCGATTGCAGGCTTTTCGGCTATCTTGTTCTTTCACGAGGAGAGATGTTCGTTCATGAGGTGAAATGTTCGAGGGGGAGGAAAGGAGGAGGGAGGAGGAAAAAAAGAAAAGAGGAGGGGAAGAGGAAGAACGAGGGTCGATTGCATGAGTAGGCTGTAGGCTGTATTTGGTATATAAGTAGGTTCGTTCAAAGTACAGTATGCTGGGTATTTTTTTGTACTTGTGAGCTGGAATTTTTGTGTGTGGTGTTCGTTCGCTTTGCTTTCGCTCCGTAAATGATGATGGGATGTAGAGGGATGGAAGGTGTTGATGCGGTTGTCATGGCATGTGCTCGCGGTGGTGATTGCGTTGACATTGTTTGATTTGGTGATGCATGGTAAAATGGATGCTCGCTTTCCTTTCTATGGGGCAGCTTGCCTGTTACGGATCTTTCATGCATTCCCGGGTTTCCAAGCTACACTGCCTTGATCATCCTCCTCCTCCTCTTCCTCCCCATCCTCTTCATCCCCATCCACCTCCATCTCCCCATCTCGCTCCTTGGCCCTCCTCACCCCCTCCTCCCTCCTCCCTTCCCCAACAACCCTCTCCCTCTCCTCCCTCCGCCTCCTCAACCCCTCCGCAAACGCCCCCATCGGCGTCTCCTCAACAGGTACATCGCGCAAGAAATTCTCGACGGCCTCGCGATCGCTGGGGCCAAATGTCACGCTCGCGCGTTTCTCCTCGATGTAGGTGGCGTTGGCGGAGAGTTTTTGCAATAGCAGGGAGATGGAGGCGTTGAGCTTGGCGTTTTTGTTGCCTTTGCCTGTGGTTTTGCTGTGGGCGGTGGGGGCGGATTTGTTGTTGGTGGTGGTGGTGCCGCCTTTTGAGGGCGGGGAGGAGGCGGATCGGAGCCAGCGTTTTAGGGCGACGGTGGGGGGGATGACGAGGTCGGGGAAGGCGATGTGTTTGGCCCAGCAGGCGAAGAAGTCGGCGAGGAGTTCTTGGACCTGCTGGCCCAGGCCGTCTTGGTAGGTGCGGGTGCGGAGGTGGGATTTCGGGGCTCGTAAAGCGGTGGAGAAGTCGAGGGGGGCGAGGGTCGAGGGCTTGGGGGGTTTGGAGAGCTCGGGCGATGAGAGGACTTCGAGGAGGGGGGGGCCGAGGGGGATGTAGGTTGATGTTGTTCGGGAGAGGCGGAGGAGGGAGCGGGTTAGGTGGAAGCGGAGGGGGAAGTAGGTTGGCGTTGGGATTAGGCGGAGGGCGCCTAGGGTGATTTGGACGAGAGGGTAGATTAGTGGATGGAGGGGGGAGGCGGACGGGGATCTGAGGAGGGGGTTCGAGCAGTGGGTTGAGAGGACCCGGGACCAGAAATCGAGACTGTGGGTGTATTGCCAGTTGTAGATTGTCTTGTAGGAATCTTTTATGGGGTGCGTGATGCTGGTTCGTAGGTGGACGGCGAGTTGGCGGATGTAGGTGAAGCCTGTTGTGTATCCGATGTTTGGATCCAGTCCCCAAAGCTCGGCGGCGGAGTTCTTCATCAGATTGATGCCGGGGAGTGTATGGATGTTTGTGATCCTGCTGCCCCGGACGAAGCCCTGGTAGGTGGTTTTGAGGACTGCTTCACGGAGGGAGGGATCACTTATGACAGCGAGGCGTCTAATGAGCATGAAGGCCGTGATTCGTGTGGCTTCGTCAGCTGAGGTGTCGGACCAGATGCTGACGGTTGTCTTGACGAGGTTTTTGAGGACCTTCTTGAATGATAGTAGGTATGGCAGGAGGGGAATCAGACATTGAAGGGTCATTTTCATGGTTGGAGCATCTGACAGGTTCTCCAAAAGGTAATGTATTGATATTGAATGTGATTTCAGTAGCGGTGTCAGAGTTCGATACTTTTTCGAATCAGTCGCAATGCGCACTTTGCCAGAAGTTGACTCTTTTGCTGGTAGGTGATGGCTGAGAACGTTGGGTACATGCTCGAGGGCGGTCAAAAGTAGCTCGTTGTAGACTTCTGGACTTGAGATGGAGTACTTGTGCTCTTTGCCGTCGTCCGAATTGACATAAGCAGCAGCCCTGAATGCGAGCACAGTTTGACGCATAGCACGCAGCGAATGTTGTTCTACCATTGCAGTCTTCCACTTGCGGACCATGGCTGTTGTGACTTCTGACTCGTCAGCCTCCGCCTCTTGCTGGACGTCCGTTTTGTCTTTGGACTCCTTTCGTTTCTTCTTCGGTGCCTCCTCTTCTTCACTTAATTGGTCGACTTCTGCCAGGTCTGCGTCTTCATTAAAATCCAATAATTCAGCATCGTTTTCCTTGAGATACGTGTAGAATTCCGGATCTTTCTCCGCCAAAGCATCCAGGTCATCCTTGTGTGCTTCTAATCCATCTTCCGGGTCGGAGCCCATCTCATCATCGCTCGTGGAAGGACTGCCCTTCTCTGGAACGCTGCCGTCTGTCTCATCATCCTCTTCCTCACGCTTCCTCTTGCCCATCTTTTGCGGTACCGCCTTCATCTTGATGGCCGACTTCCCTTTTGTCTTTTGTTCCGGAAGGTCGAAGCCGCCTTGAAAGAACTCGTCTACACTCATCTTGCTCAAGTCCGCGGCTGCGGAAGTACTTGGCTTCGCCGACACCGCAGACTTCTCCTCATTATCAGGTGCTCTCGCCTTGTCAGCTGCATTCCTGGCCTGCTTTTTGGCTTTGATCTGCTGGCGCTGCTTGATCTTGGCAACATCCTTTCGCTTTTCAATGGCATCCTTGAGATGATTCTTCTCAAATTTCTTCGTTGCTTTCTTTGCGCGTCCAGGCATAATGATATCACAGCCTTGTGACAGCACTTCCTGTGTCGTCGGATTCCCTGAAGATTGTTTGCTCGTGGTCGAAAAATTGAAGCTGCGGAGCGCTGCCAAAGGAAGGTGTGCCGAGTCGCCTCAATTTACCCTTAGAACTGTATACTTTGCGTGACTTAGAATCTGAAGAAGATCTAGCCAAGTTGACCGAATACAGACTGCCTATCGCATTCACCCTTGGCGAATCTCTTTGAATTTACCATTTAGTCGTTGCAGCAGCCACCTTTCAGCAGCCCCATGCCTGAGATCTGTTCAAGCGAGTTTCTCAAGCATTGGCGTGTCATGTGACAGGAGCTTCTAGATATATCCTTTGCTATGGCTTGAAGTTTGCTCTCAATTACACTTGGTTGCAGGCTTCTAACCTTGAAGCCATGTGGGATAAGACCTATGAGTCTGCATCGTGTTTATGCTTGTGTTCTAGAACAATTAGTCTTTCTAAAGACAAAACCATCGATTGGGGCTTAAACGGCTTTCAGAACCCTATCACTCGCCTTCTGTACGCCATTCAAGGGCAATTTTTATGGCTTGCATGGCATATGGCGTAGTCTTTTGTGCCTCGTGACCGCTCTCGTGGCTGCAGGTCTCGTCTACCCTTATCTGGCACGTCAGGCTTCATTTATATAAAGTACCATGATCTCTTTTCCCTGAGTGGTTGTTCATCACTGGGCTTCGGATATCCTCTCTAGCTATGATGCTTGCTTCAGTGAAATTCTCGTTGACTTTCTTCTGTCTTGTCTGGACATTTTTCCTTTATAAATACAATTGCTTTTCAACACCCTCCAATGATTACGCTGTTGCGCCACCAAACACATCAGAGGTGATCATCATCGACCCGCAGACGAGCACGGCGCAGAGTGCCGTCTCCTCGAACAGTTCTTCAACCCACGCAGAATTTGTCCCCGAGGCTGCAAACCGTGGCAGCAACGTCTCTGAGAAGAACCGATCCAGGATCTTGCAGGCGACCATGATGTTCGGCAACACGTACCTCGGACTCAACGAGCGGACTTTACAAAGCCATAGCGATCATGCCAAACGCTGGGGCTACGGAGATCACATACTGAGACGGGAGATTGTGGGGACAGGCCAGTGGGACAAGTTCATCTTCAGCAAAATTCTGCATCTTCTTAATCTGATAATCGGAGAACTCAAGAAGCCAATGAAGGAGCGGGCAGAATGGGTTGTGTAAGTCTTCTGAACGTACTGCTACTCTGAGACTACACCCACACTTAGTAATGTAGGTGGTTTGATGCAGATACCCTGATACTGAATCCCCATATCCATTGGGAGCTTTTTCTTCCTCCTATCACTTTTCCAGATATCCATTTCCTGGCCACGAAAAATCTTGATGGTTTCAACGCCGGACTTTTCTTCTTGCGCGTCAACGAATGGAGCGTCGAACTCCTATCCGACGCATACTCACTTCCTAGGCTTCATCCCGAGATCGAGATTTCAGGCAATATCGAGCAGAATGCTCTGCAATATCTTTTTAGTCAAGAACCAAACAAGAGACATGTTCTTTACCAACCCCAGCACTGGTACAACGGCTTCAAGGGCGATGGACGTGCTGAGACCGAGATCAACGAAGGAGACATGCTTGTGCACTTTGCGGGAATCAACCATGACGGCGAGGGAGAAAAGAAAAGCGAGCTAATGAGCCAGTGGTTTGCGAAGATTGAGCAATACCCGGATAAGTGGCAAGTCCCCCTCGAGAGAACAAAGTACCCGAAAGAGATCGCAGATTTTTGGAAGACGTATAAAGAAGCGAAGGAGATGATGAACACCGTCTACGTCAGGAACGACACTCGATCAGGGCTAGACCAGGAGGTGACGCATGCGAAGGACGAGCTGAAGTGGGCTATTGAAGAGCTAGCTTATGATACAAAGCATTTGAAGAAGTGTATGGAATATATGGCACGGGCTTTGAGGGCGGCTGAGTATCCGCAGATGGCAGCTAATGTCGATTTGCCGGCTTATGGAAATGACAAGGAGCGTACAGAGCCTGCAGTTGGCGAACCAAATCGTTTTTCGAACACCCAGGAGCAGCTAGCGACTAGCACAGATGTGAAGACGGAGACTGACGAGGTCTCAAAGGTACTCAAGAACTCTTCAGTAGGGTAGAATGCCGGTGATGATTAGTAAGATGTTATTGCCTACCAAACATGTTTAGCATAGATTGTAAGGGATAGGGTAGATTATATACTTGGATAGTATCATTGTCCAACTGATGCTCGGTATTCGGAGATGCCACGGGCATGACTCGGGGACGGACAAATCCACAACTCCAACCAACTAGGCATAGCTCCAAAGTGCATTATCCAAAAAATATAGTCTTATATTCAACAGCTTGAGCTTCACGAACATCATCAGATCTCAAACATGTTAGCCACCAAAGTCTTCAGATCAGCTCAACCGTTAAGGGGTGTGAGTTTCCCCAACCCTAGCAAAGCTGCAAATTCCCAACCTGCCCACCCAATGGCTACTGGCTCCCACCGCCTCTCATGCTGACCACCTGCACATCCCCAGAACGTCCGCCGCTATGCCTCGCCCCCCGGTCCCGCCAGCACCGGCACCTCCAACAACGCCATCTACGGCCTCCTCGCCGGTGCCGGCTTATTAGGAGGAGGATTCTACTACTACCGCATCACCGAACCCAAACCCACCGCGCAGCAGCCCGCCGACGACTCAAAACCCGAAGCGCACGCCCCCCCTTCATCAGACGAACAAACGACCGTGGACCCCTCCGCTGGCCCCTCGGCTTCCGCACCTCAAAAGGCCTTCAGCGGCGGCAACCAGGGTTTCGTGCCCCTGAAACTCGAATCCGTGGAGGAAATCAACCACAACACGAAGAAATTCCGCTTCGCGCTCCCGGACAGCGATGCCGTTTCGGGCCTCTCGATCGCGTCGGCGCTGCTGACGAGGTATAAGCCGCCCGAGTCGGAGAAGCCGGTCATAAGGCCGTATACGCCTACGAGCGATGAGGATGCGAAGGGGTATATTGATCTGGTGGTTAAGCGGTATCCGAATGGGCCCATGAGCGAGCACTTGCATGCTATGAAGCCGGATCAGCGGTTGGATTTTAAGGGGCCGATTCCCAAGTATCCGTGGGAACCGAATAAGCACGATCATATTGCATTGATTGCCGGTGGGACGGGCATCACGCCGTAGGTCTACTCCCACTACCCTCGTTCGCATTTTGTCCCCACCAAACCCCCCTCCCCTCTCTCCACAAGCCAAATGACACGAGACATAATTTTTATCACATGGACTGAACCGAGAAAATTAAACAGAATGTACCAACTCGCCCGCGCCATCTTCAAAAACCCCACCGACAAAACAAAAGTGACCCTCATCTTCGGCAACCTCACCGAACCCGACATCCTCCTCAAGCGCGAATTCGAGGACCTCGAAAACACCTTCCCGAACCGCTTCCGCGCCTTCTACGTCCTCGACCACCCGCCCGAAGGCTGGATGCAGGGAAAAGGGCACATCACCAAGGAACTGCTCAAGACGGTGCTGCCGGAGCCCAAGGAGGAGAATGTGAAGATTTTTGTGTGCGGGCCGCCGGGGATGTATAAGGCTGTGAGCGGGAATAAGAAGAGTCCGGCGGAGCAGGGGGAGTTGACGGGGATGCTGAGGGAGTTGGGGTATAGGGAGGATCAGGTTTATAAGTTTTAGATGGGATGTGTATGATAAGTGAGGCATAGAGTTCTAGAAGGTGGTGGTGTCTATCACGCATGCTCTGTCTGCTTATAGAACATCTATTGTTGGCATAAGTCTTTTGCTCTTCTTTGCCCACTTCTTTTGGAGAAAGTACGCAGATCGCTTTTTTTTCCCCTTTCTTTCTTTCTTTCTTTCTTTCTTCCTTTCCTTCTCTCCCTCCCTATTTCTTCTTTCCTTCTCTGACGCCCTACAGCAAGAGCATAGTCGCGTTAGTGCAAATTGAAAGAGCAAAGACACTGCACGGGCTACAACCTTCTTTCCTCTTTCCCTTCCGTTCTCTTCCCTCCCTACCTTGTGAAAAAGAAGAATCATAAACACGGCTGTTAAGATTCCTCTATCCTTACCGTACATAGGCACATATGTTCAAAGGTCTACTCTACTCTACTCTACTCCTAGGGCGTATGAACACAGAGAGAGGGGGGAGGGGGGATTGGGTATGGCGGCATCCGGCGTAGCGACCAAGGTCGGTTAGTGCCGTATGCGTCGAGATGTAGTAGCTGGATCAACAAGTGGAATGGATTGATGGAGATAGGTTGGCTGGCGATGATCGTGCGATGGAGGAATGGACGGTCAGAGAGGTTCAGTGTTTACCGTACGATTGATTGTATTGATGGGGGAGAGGGAGGCTATAGCTCGGGATCCATTTGTACAAGATACTGTATTGGTAAGACGGGATCGGCATTGCTGTGCTTAAGGTTGAGCGACGGCAGGAGCCGCGGAGTGAAGCATTATTGGTTGGCGGTGTTGTGTCATCATATACCTTGCTACTTTGATGCCCATGACGGCGATCGACTGCCAACAAATCTGCCGGCCGCTAGTGCAACGGCAATACACGGATGGTGAAGGAAAGCAACTGACGGCGCGTCTCTAATGATTAATGATCGATTTGCTTCTTCCTTGCTCAAGTCTTTGGCGCTGGATCCTTGCCTTGTTTCCCCCTGCATCCCCAATTGCGTTTTATTCTATTGCGAGGCGTTCATTATAGCATGCAGTCGTTTCTCCAGTATCGCCGCTTCGGAAAGCAGGTGGCAAGGCAGTATGAACGAGACAAGTCCAAAGCGGAAGCATTGGTTAATCATGAAAACTCGGATTTGACCTTGCCATCCGAGTCCAATGCGCCCAACACACTCCAAATTAATCTTGCGAGTGACCCAATCGATACACAAGATCCGGAGAAAGGCGAACAATCCAATGGTCAACCAATCGATGCCCAGCTCCGTGCCAGGTCATATGATCCAGAAAAGGAGGAGGGGGAGGAGGGGGGTCAGGGCCGAGGCTGTGCTCCCATACACGTGGCGCCCACTGCCAGGCGAGAATCCCGAGGTGCAGAAGCACCAGAAGATATGAGCAGAGCAACGCCGGTACCGACGGCAGCAAGTATGGGAACGGCCATGGGTATAGCGTTAACTGGGATTGACATACAAGATTGGAGCACAAAAGATGGTGACAACGGTAAGGTGTTCGTTGTTGGATATGATGGCGAGAGTGACATGATGAATCCGCATAATTGGAGCTTCTCCACCAGACTTGCTGCAACGTAAGTACAATGCGGACGTTTCTCTCAGAGTTTTCGCTGACAGCTTCCAGGTTCAACATTGCATGCATTGGCTGGATCGTCGGTTTCGCATCTAGCGTCGACTCTGCCGCTCTTATGCAAGCATCGGCCGACTTCGGTGTCAGCGAGGTTACCGAGTCTCTTGCAACAGGCATCTTCTTGATTGGCTTCGGTGTCGGGGCCTTGTTCGCAGGGCCAGTCTCAGAAACCATTGGCCGCAACCCAGTCTATATTGCGACTCTCTCGTTGTACATGATCTTCATCATGGCATCGGCCCTTGCGCCAAATATCGGCGTGCAACTTGCTTTTCGCTTTATAGCGGGATGTTTCGCTGCCACTCCATTGGTATGTGCTGGCGGTTCCATATCAGACCTCTGGAATCCAATGGAGCGTGTTTATGCTTTTCCCGTCTTCGCAAACGCTGCCTTCATGGGACCTATCTTCGGTCCTATTGTCGGCGGCTTTGTAGGAGAGTCACCGCTTGTCTCATGGCGTTGGTGCGAATGGATCACTTTGATCATTTCTGGACTCGTCCTGTCCCTCATTATCTTCCTCCAACCCGAGACATATGCCCCCACTCTTTTAAAGTGGAAAGCCACACGTCTGCGGCAATTGACAGGCGATGATCGTTACAAAGCCGAGATTGAGATCCGATACGTTTCTTTCTTTCAACGACTCGGAACTGCTCTTTACCGACCATTTGTTCTCACATTCAGCGAGCCTATCATAATTCTCATTGCTCTGTACCTAACAGTCATTTATATAATTCTCTTCACCTTTCTTAATGCGTATACTTTCATCTTCACCGAGACGTACGGGTTCTCGGAGGGCATAACCGGCCTTGTCTTTATCGGTATCGCGATTGGACTTTGCCTCGCGTCACTCCTTGTACCCATTATTTACAAGTGGGCAAAGGATGATCTTGCAAAGATCAAAAAGCAAGGCGGGACCCAACTTCCACCGGAATTCAGGTTGTGGTTCGCCATGTTGGGAGCCCCGGCCATCCCGATCAGCATGTTCTGGATGGGATGGACGGATTATCCTTGGACCTCCTATTGGTCCCCACTTGGAGCCAGTGTCATGTTCGGGTATGGTATCCTGTGCGTCTTCATCAGCAGCCTCCAATACATCATTGATAGCTACGAAGCGCACTCGGCGAGCGCGCTTGCCAGTACGACCTTGATTCGATATATGGCCGCAGGTGGTATGGTTGAAGCGGCCATTCCCTTCTACAGAAACCTGGGAGTCCATTGGACCTTGACCATCCTGGGTGCTCTAAGTGCTTTGCTGGTGCCCATTCCATATCTTTTCTACCACTTCGGCACCAAGATTCGAGCGAGAAGCAAGTACGCCGTTGTTAAGTGACGCGTGTGGGAGACCTATTGCATAGTAGCGATGAAGTATTTTGGGCTCGTCGTACGTGTATATAGATCATAATGTCGCGTTGTGGACATGATTCCAGATTCGTGTCGTATGGCGGCCATCCTTGTATAAAAGGCATCGTTCCAATGGAATCCGAAGACCTCACGTATTAGACGTATTGCCTGCTTTTGAAACGGCTATTTCTTTGCAAGGGGCTTTTCGACAGTCGTGCTTCTGATCTCTAGCTTCGGCGTTGAATGATTCTCTTTTCCACCTTTCTTGACAGCTTTATCCATCCGTTCAGGCTCACCTGTGGTCCTTCTACTTCTTTGAAATGTAGTATTCGTCAATTCGATATTCGTATTCGTCTGTCTCACATGGTCGTCTTTTTCTCTCTCACTGGCCCTGGCATCAATCGGTTTATCTTCCTCCTTTGGATCCAGCATCTTCCTCTCCAAACTGACGGCCAGCTTCGATTTCCCCTCAACGCCGACATTTCCATTGTCATCTTCCCATCTGATCTCCCATCCGCCGCCTCCTTCCACAGCGACTGCTCCCTCTTTTCCTTCCAATGTGAGCCCCCCAGCGCCTCCCTCTTCGCCAGCATCCCAACCCCAGGATCCAACAATATGCGACCTACTCTGAGTTCGATTCCCATATTTGACCTCTCGAGTACATTTATCGACGTATATCCAATACAACATTGGTGGGTCTTTACTGATGGTAGAGACTAGCCCCAACGGCAGAGGCCGAGGCCTCTCGGGATCAGGGTAGTCGATGTAGAAACCTTCAAATGGATGGCCGGTGCCTTTATTTGAACTCCGTGGTAATATGTAGAGCTTCTCTCCTCTGAGGACCACGTGCCCACCATTGATCTCTTTCGCCTTTCGACTATTTGCCTCGCAGAAACATTCGAGTCGGAACTTTCTCATGCGTGCTTCTTCGGTGGCGGGATCCTTCTCTTTCCTTCCTTCCGAAATCCCCTCGGTCACGCCAATGGTGGTAGGGATGGCAGCGATGGCCAGCAGACCGAGGACCATGTTCACGTGTCGGGACTCAGAAGTCAGGACTCAGGAAAGGGATATGGAGCCTTTATAGGCAGGCTTTGAGGGTACAGAGAGGAGGCGTTGGACGGCCATGAACTAATTGACTGTCGTCAGTGGATTGGACCCGACACAATCGTGCATGCAGGCGAAGTGTGCATAAGTATATGTCCCAAGATCCCAACCCACAGAGCTGGCAAACTCAAAGATGCCGTGGAAAGCCATGTGGGAGATATGTGGGAGATATGTGGGAGTTGTTGATTCCCGGGGAAGCACCCCTTGCACATGAACCGGTGGGGGATCGACAAAGCCCCCAAACCCACCCCCCAAAATTTGTTTCATTCAAAGGCTTTCAAGCCAAAAACCTAGCTCTAATCACCACCTTTCTAGTGGTCAAATAGGTAGCATGGTGCCTGCAAGCACTGAGCTGGGTCCAATAATGAATGATCCACAAGAAAGTGAAGATGCAGGGCCCCAACATGGTATGCAAAGCTCTCAGAGCTAAACACCATTGACTTTCTAAGAGCTGACACTGAACAAAGTACCTCTTTTCCAGTCCTCGACCTCCCTCAGCTCTACAGCCAGCCTTCGCCCGAATCGCTCCTCGCTGCTATAGCCCTCCTCGCCGTCGCCCCTCCTTCCTGGGCCGCAAACGCCCCCGAGGCTAAACCAGCTTCAATTAGCGAAGACGGCATACCATCCTACCTAACGCGCATTATCTCAAGCCCCTTGGCCTGGATACCGTCGGATGCCGACAAAGAAGAAGTATGGGAAGCAGCCAGCAAGCGACTCGCCGAGCGGTCAGGCCGCACGGCCATGCCTTCAGTCTCCCGTACCTTTAAGATCCCAATCGACCCCCAAGACCCTTCTTCAGGCACCATCGACGTCAAGCTGTACGAACCATCGCTGACGGGCGATAATCTCGGCCATAAGACATGGGTCGCTTCCTACCTGCTCGCCAAACGCCTCCCCACTCTCCTCCCGCGTCATTTCCCCAACATCAAGACAACCTCTTCCAAGCAACACAATCCCATCCACCCCTCACCCCAACCGACACCCGCACGTCCCCGCATCCTCGAACTCGGTGCCGGCACCGGCCTCGTTGGCATCGCCGCTTCGGCCCTCTTCTCTACTACAACCCACCTCACCGACCTCCCTTCCATCCTCCCAAACCTCCACCACAACATCACCATAAACGCACCCCTCACCTCTTCCAGCACCGTCACGGCCGCTCCGCTCGACTGGTCGGATCCTGTATCCTATTCCTTTGAAAATAATAGCCACAATAACAACCAGGAGGGCAAATTCGACCTCATCCTCGCCGCCGACTCCCTCTACGCACCCCAGCACCCAACCTACCTCGTCAACGTCATCAGCGCCTTGCTCAAACGCGACGAGCACAAAAGCGCGCGCGTGGTGTTCGAATTGCCGTTTCGAAGCGAGGAAGCGAGCGCAAGCCGGCACGAGCATGAGGCGCCGAGGGGTACGAGGCAGCATAAGCATCAGGCGTCGAGTGTTACGAGCGAGCATGAGCCTGAGAATTTGAGGGGTTCGAGCGAGCACGAGCATGAGTCGTTGGAGTTTACGAAGGAGCACGAGCATAATGCGTTCAGGCTTACGAGAGAGCACGAGGCGTTGAAAGCCAGGATGGCAGAGGGTGGATTTGTGCTCGTGGAGGAGGGGGTGGAGGAGGGTGTGGATGATTGGGTGGGTGTGGGGTTGAGGGGGGATGGGGGGGCGAGGGTGGTGGTTAGGTGTTTGTGGTGGGTTTGGCGCTTGGGTAATGATGCTTGCGTACAGGGTTAGGCGAAGGAGAGAAAGGAGGTTAAATGCATGGCATGGAAACAGCTATCGATTCTTCCGATCAACCATTCCCAAATATCCCGAGTAACGAACAGGGTGGTGTGGAGGTTGGGTATCTATCTATCTATCTATCTATCTTACACATCTATCCCATCCACCATACTCTACACCAAAAACGTCCAAAAACTCGGCCACACAAACTCCTCCTCGAAGATCCTGCGCACCTGCTCCAGCACGAATTTTTCAACTTTCCCCACGTTCTTGAGCACCTGTTTTCCTCCCTCCTGCCGCCCGATTTCGCTCTCGACGCGTATTTCGCGGAGTAAACCACCGCCCTTTGGTGTCGCTTCTTCTCCTTGCCCTTGCCCTTTGCTATCACTTTTGCTTTTGCCGTTGCCATCTCCACCATCAAGATGACTCGCAGCCACACGCTCACCGACGACGAGCCCCGCGTCCTCACGGCCCAAGAAGCAGAAATGCACCACGTCCCTCCTGCCCTTCCTCTTCCTCTTTTTCTTCTGCCCACTGCTCTGTCCACTCACTCCCCCCCCTTCACCACCATCTCCCCCATCATCACCACCACCACCACCTCCCACACCCCGCCCCCTCAAATACGCAACCAGCGCCACGCCATCGAAGCTCAAGCCCGTAATCTGCAGCTTCAGCGGTATGCCGACGAAGGAGGGCATGGGGTAGTCGAGGAGGATCTCGGCGGTTAGGGAGAGCGAGAGGGAGCCGGCGTAGGTTATGTGGAGGGTTGTTTGGAGGTCGAGGGTGCGGTCGTCTTGGTTACCGGAGGAGGAGGAGGTGGTGGTGGTGGAGGAAGAGGAGGGAGAGAAGGAGGGAGAGAAGGAGGGAAATGGTGGTTGTGGTGGTGGTGGGGGATGCGTCGTGCGGCGATATGGTGAGTTCGAGCTGCTGGGTTGAGGGTGTTCGGAGTGCGGATGGGATAAGGGCGTTTGCGCACCGGACAGGCCGGCGCTGAGGGGGAGGTGGAAGTAGCTGAAGTTTGAGGTGCGGCCGGGGATGGGGACGCCGGGGGTTGTGGTTGTGGAGCGGGAGAGGAAGGGCGTGCTGATTTGGTCGGTTGTGGGGGTGAAGGGGAGGTTGAGGTGGAGGATTCGGGGGCGGGCGGTGTAGAGGGGTGGAGGGTTCATGGTTTTTGTTGCTGTTGTTGTAGGGGCACGGTTGGAAGGGTGAAGTGATGATGATGGGCGATTGGGTGCGGCTTCGCTGATTGCTTGCTCCTTTGCATCTTCAGGGGAGGATTCTCCTTCTTCTCCTCCTTCTTCCTCGTCGTCGTCATCGTCTTCGTAGAAGTCGGGCAGTGGGTCGGAAATATCCTTCAGCTCCACCACGGGGCATTCGTCGCCAAAATCAAATGAGTGCACATGCACGGAGCGAATGAAGCGCGGGAGGGTCACTTGTTGGAATTTGTCGTGGATGAAGTCACGGATGGAGTCGGCGAGGGCGAGGCCGGACGGTCCGGTCGTCAGGGCGGCCCAGTCTATGTCAATGGACATTTACATTGTTTTTGGTGTTTTGGGGGAGGAGAGCAGGAGGAGAGCAGTGGGTTTGGGGAGTTTGCAGAGGTTGCGGGCTTATCTCCGATGGCGTATTTCCGGCAATGGGCTTTTAGGCTTCGTCGACGACAGTTTTTGTGTGCTTGTTTATTGCTCTGGCGAATACTTTCTACCTAATATTCTTAGGAGAGGCTGTTGGAGTTGCTTTCTGCTGCAAGCATTGCCAATGGTTCCTCAGCTTTGGATTCCAAATACCTTTTGTCGCAAGAAAGACAACCTCACCCCCTCACTCTGTATCTAAATATCCCATGAATCGATCTATCGATCTATAACTTTGTCCTTACAGGGAGTAATCGATCAATCGACGTGACTTCCCTTTTTTTCCCTTGTTCTTCTTCTTCTTCTCCACCTTTTAGTTCATCTCATCATCCCTGATCGGACGCAAGACCTCCCGGCGCGTGCCATGACGCTCGCTTGCTCGCTCTTGCGGCCATGCTCGGTGCTGCACCCATGTAACAGGGGCAAGGGTCAGGGGTCGGCGGATCTCTCTCTCTCTCTTTCTTTCTCTCTTTCTCTCTTTGCTGGACGAAGGTAACACAGCCCTGTTGCCGATGCAATCAATAGGCTTGGCCTACCGGGTTCGCAGTCGGTAAGGCCCCGTTGAAATGCGAGTCCCTGCGTCATGGCCATGGTGAAGAGTGTAATGTCATGGATTTGGAATTCTCTTCTATACTTTTTCCCCTACTTCTTCTTATTGCTCCCTATCCCCCTTCTTTTTTATCTTTCTCCTACCTTTACTCCGAGACAATGTCTTCCTCACATCTCACCGTCGTCCCATGTACCTTTCGCCGTGCCCGAGAGAAGCAGAGGGTTCATGTCTCACTGTTCCAGAGTGTCTCGAGTTTTGCATCCAAAAAGGGTCCCGCCTTACCTGCAGCGAGCCGAGCCAGCCTGGAAGATCTCCTGATCTCCCTTTTTTTTCGTCTTAGATTGCCGACATGCATGCACTGCTGTATTTGGCATCTCATCTCGTAATGCCTGCTCGTTGCATCGGGCACCTGCATCGATCGTTTTCAATCGACTTCTGAGATTGCGCCCAGATGATGACGGCCAAGAGTGCAGTGGTTCGAGTGTTTCCAAAAGCTCAGAATGTCGGTCGCAATGTGAGATTGTGAATGCAAAGTTTGAGTGAGTACATAAAGATCATATTTCCAAAGCTTTTCATCTAGAGAAGGTAAACCGAAAACATGCAGAGATCCATCTAATCGTCGCCCGTAAGCCTGCACAAGCACGAGTCCACCCAAGGGGTATATTCAATGTGATAAACCAAAGCAAGCGCTGGCCGCCCATAGGATGTCCTTGACCTGGTGATGCTTGTCCACCAGGAATGCTTCGCGCCAAATATGCTGCCTATATGCTACCGCCCAAAGAATGTTCAACGGATCGCAATCCTGCTCTGCCGTGATGACAAATTTGGATGAGGGCCCATGACTAAAAGAACCAATGATTAGCCACTGCTGGTGGCGTAGGGGTCTCAAGAGCTCTCGCAACTGAGTCCTGCGTCGCCGTTAGCACATCATCCCATGTGCTGCGTGTCCGGCTACTGACATTTACCGCAGCGAGCGCATTTCTCCTTGTGTGTGACCGTTTTTTCGGTCGTCCCGGGGCAACCTCCACCCCTTTGCCCCGCGCAAGGCGCGACGTCCGTCTTCGAGTGTCCGCACGAGTATTTATGAATTAGGAGGCGGCACATGTTGACAGGGCCGGAGGTCGATGAGGTACGCATCGTTGAAGTAACGTAATTTTTGGTGCAGGGAAAGGTGTTAAATGGTCCTTGTAGGTTGAGCACAAAGGATGAGGGATGAGGAAGCTAGGAGCAAGCGTTAGTACCCCATGGGTAGAGAGTATGAGGTCTGAGGACTTACCCGATGCCTGATGTGTAAAGTGAGTGGAAGAATTGTAGATGTCGAGCGAAGATGCTGGGAGAAGGACTCTCAGGTGGTTTATATAGTCGAGGAGCACGGTGATAGTGGAGACAGCGGCGAGTCGAACGAGCTTCTGCGAAGCTATGGTATTACGGAGGATTTGTGCTCAAGGATGCAGTTGGCCGTAATGTAATGGAAGCATGAAAAGTAGTGTATATGCGGTAGACGACAGAGGATATGGGAGGAGCAACTGCGTGAAGGGTATTCGATCGGACGCTATGTTTGATATTCGGTAGGAGGCGAGATAGAGGAAAGTTAGAGGAGCGGATATTGCACATGGAGCATTTCTTCAACTTATATCTGAGCGGTCTCATCATCAAGAACCTTGGCACAGACAAAGGGAGTGCGTTGAAGCATGAGAGAGAAAAAAATGACATGTTTGAGAGTGGTCCTTGCAGGGATCAGCTGGCCAAGCTCCCTCAAGCGTCCCTGCGCGGTCTGTCTTCCGCATCGATACCTATGCTGCGAGTCAGGCCTAGGTAGCTGCGAGCTTGCGACTGCTCGTATCGTGGATGGAAGGTTGCTTTAGTTCAAGTTCTAGCTGCGGGAAGTCGCGGATTTGACGACGCACGTATCCAATCTGAAGCTATCGGCCTCACTCGGTTTGTTACTGAAGCATCCGGCGTCACTGTCTTTCTTGTCTTAGACCAGGGGCAGTAGAGTCGATCGCACGGTATATTTGTGTATAGGCCATGCAGGATGAAAGAGGTATCAATCGTCGAGGTCTGTGATGGCGGAGAGGGCAAATTTGGTCCGAGTGGAGATAAAAGTCATAGCGTTCTTTTTTTCTCGGCAGAGTCCGTCTGTTATCGTAGGGCGAATGGAGGCATGTCAGTTGAGCTGGTTTGAATGCAAGAAAAGAAAAATTCAGATTGGGCAGGTTTAACCCTGATGGCTTGTACACTTGTAGACAAGACTCAACGGGCACTTGTTCAAAAGGTGCCGCCCTAAAAGACGCGCATGGTGAGAGATGCACCCTCCACCCTGGTCTTCGGGCTTGCGGGTTTGTGCATGAAGCTGCTGCTGCTAGAGAAGTGAGCTGTGGATCATAGAATTAAGATGAATGAATCATATGAATGAAAATGATTGAACGAATGAAACTGTGTAGCTGAATCTGATGCCCGCCATGGGCGTATCATGTCGCATCAGGGGGGGGCGAAGAAGACGCGAGATCTACGACTTTGACTGCTGCAGTCCTGCCTCCGTAGTTGCTGTTATAGCTGCCGAGCTGTCAGCTTAGCAGAAGCCCTACAAGCCATCTTTTTCGGACGCAATGTCGTATTTTCACTCCGATACACCGCCGACACATCGAACTCACGGAAATGCTCAACAATCCGACTATTATGTTGTATTGCTTTGATCTCTACTTTTCCCTTCCTTGTCAGGCTGTCCTATCGTTGCACTCTGCGACAATGAGCTTTGCCGATAGCCGACTGACGACACGCCCCTGAGCGCTGCTCTGCTGCTGCCGACCGACCCTGACCTCCTGCGCTCTGAGCTGCAGAACGGCACTGACCATGGTGTGGCTAGCATCAATGCTCCCAAGGCGTCTTACTTTTGATTGGTTGCGATGCTCGAGACGAAAAGGAAATGTGGAGTGCACAATTGAAGCAGAGTGCCAATCTACTCAACACGATGGCCAACTAGATGGGGATAAGGATCGAAGGAGGAGACCATCGTCGTCGGCTGTCAATCAAGACACATTTCTTTTGATAAATTCTTGACAAATGATTTTCTTTGCAGATAGATTGGAGCTGAATGCGAGCCTAAAAAAACGGACCGTTGAAAACAACTTTTGTTCCTGCTGCAAAATGACGGTTGTGCTTATGGCCGAAACACCCACTGCCCCAAGTGTGTGTGACCAACAACATCATCCCTTAATATCAATCCAACCAACAACCAGCTGAAAAGGGCGGCTGAGGTCCGTGTTGACGTAGATCAATGCAGATGGCTTACTCCTACGGCCGAAATGCAACGACAAACGCCAGCTCCAAGCATACAGACAGCATCAATCATGTCCCTCCATTCCAAGCCCCTGCCCGAGAGAAGCATCTCCTCGCAATCAATCTCCTTCCTACATGACAACGCCTACGTTCCACCATCCTCCGCACAAACCTCCACCAAGTCCAGTAACCCCCTTACCCATGCACAAGTGGGAAATGAGGCCATGCCAATGGAATGGGACCAAAGACACTGCCACCAAACCAAGATCCTCTAGTCCTAGCATGGCCTCGAATTTTGCCGCCAGCAATGACGGCAAGAAGAGGGGAGATGCAAGTATGGATGAGAGTAAGGAAAGGAGGTTCTAGCAAAGACTATGGGTCTGTAGAGCTGTTGGCCAGAATGTCGGTTCTAGTTTCATCTGGTAAAAGCTGCCCTTCTGTAAAGATTACTCCTACGTATGTCGCGTCGCTTTCTGAATGGCAGCTTCATTTTTTTTTGAAAAAAGTAGACATTGGCTACTCCCGCTTTTCTTCCCTATGATTTGTTCGATACGAGTAGGACTCCATATTCGTTACCGAACGTGTTTCCTATTGTGACCTTGGTGACAAGAAATTGAATCGCTTGAGTCAACTACTCTGGTCTCGACGATTTGACTTGTTGAACGCGCTGTGGTAGGGTAGAGGAGAGGATAAGGTTCACATGAAGAAAGCTCCATCACTCTTGCAGCTGCATCGCCCCACCGGCATTAAAAGTGTTACTGGCTTATAGCACACCCGAGTGATTCCCTATTGACGTAATTTCTCTGATATAGCAAGATGAGTAGAAATAATGTTCATACTTTGATCGACATGTTCCAAGCATCGAGTGCTACAGCAATAGCTGTGAGTAGAGCTGCATACCCTACGAGCACAGCCATAGCTCCTGCTTGGCTCATGCTTAGGGTATCGAGCGTCAAATTGACCAGCCCCGTCAGAAGGTTCGCCAACAGGAATATAGCGAGACCATTTCGGTTAAAGGCTTTCAACAGTCGGCTAGTAGCTTTCTCATATTCCTTCCTTTCCATTGTTCGACCGGCGGCCATGTAGACACCAGGAAAAAACAGCGTCTCAACAAGGCAAAAGATTGTAATTTGGGCACAGTTGAAAGCCGACACCCATAAAACATACGGATGGTTAGCGAGACGGCGTGAAACCTGGAAAGCAAAGCCTAAGTTGTAGGAAGTCTCTAGATAGAATAACGAGACCCATACAACTGACCATACCGCTAGACGTACAAGCAATGCTTTTCTCTGCTGCGAACCCGACCCCGTGGCTGGAGTTTGACTCGAACTCCGAGGCAGCACTTGAAAGCCGAGTGACTGACCCGCCAAGAAAATGGCTAAGTAACCCCAGAACGAGAAGATTCCCTCTCGGTTCTGACTCAACAAGTCCGTCCTGGGAGCAGTGAGGATGTATGCTTTGAGACGCGTGTACTCAAGCATCGTCTGATAGACGCCCCCTACAAGGATTGAAACCAATCCAGTGTAAGGTATGACTGCAGACGCACACTGTAAGAGAGCTACAAATGGTGGTAGCAAGGCCAGCGTAAAGAAAAAATTCCAATGTACACCGTACTCGGTAACATGCTCGGCATAATCCAGACCTTTGACGCTGTACAGTCGAATAAACCCCAGCGCGAGAAGTGGCAACGATGCTCGAAAAGCAGAATTGAACTGTGAGCCGAAAGTGGATGTCTTGCCTGCATCTCGAGCTTTTAAAATCGGTCTAGCGGAGACCAGTCCGGCAGAAAACACAAAAGAACCTACGCCAACGTCCATCAAAGATGTTCCCCAAGTCTCGACTTTGGCGAATCGTCTAGGGAAGACTTTGAAGTCCACAGCAAGTATTGCCAAACATGTTATCACTATCATAGCTCCTCTATAGATCGTGATGAATGGTCTCATGGGTAACGACTCGAGCTCATCCACCCGTGTAGGCTCCGCTGGCTTGCTCGCAGGAGGCTTCGAGGGTCTTTTGCGGTAATCATTTGTAGGCAATACATAGAGAAGGGCGGCAGCAGACACCAGTAGAGCGTTGAGAAGGATAGAATTCGAGGAGTACATTGTGATGGCGAGCAGTATTCCTCCCACATTGAGCAGTAAATCTGCAAGGAAAGCTGGCGGACCGTAATCTAAGAAGTAGCCTTGACGCGACTGGAGGACTGCCCATAGTAGGTATGCGGCCTACAAGCTTTGTATTAGCTGCAGAAAGGTTGGTTATATCATGGAGGACTCACTGGAGCGACAGTGGTCACCCAATTGATCTCAGAGACGGTTCCCCCAGAGAGATTGGAGACGAAGTTCTCTTTCAGCGTTTTATAACTTTGCGCCATTGCTAGCTTTTCTTCCTCATTGTCAATATCAAGAAAAGTGCAGGTGGAAATAGACCTGAAGCCTCGCAAATTCGTATAGGCTCTCGATTGACTGGTCGAATGTCCACCTAGACAAAATGTTGAAGCTATTCGGGAAAAGGGTCAGGACGCGGAATGGATCCGCGGGTTGCGTCACTTTGGGAAAAGTTTTCCTCTATCGCAATCACAATTGCATACATGCTCTTCTCAATACCTTCACTGCTGGTACTGATATATCACAATCATGGATGAAAGAAACCTTCTCAGTGGGGCTTGCTCCTGTGGCCGAAATCACTACTTCATCCAAGTCCCATCAGATCCCTTAGAGACTCTTCAGGTGCTCTATGATGACAGAGCAGAGCATAGTATGTCAATCTCAGCAGGCTGTGATCGTATTACTTACATTCGAAGCTGTTTCCCTTCGCGTCCCGTTAGCACAAATCCACAGTACCACCTACGCCTTCTTCCCTGACGAAACCCCCAGCACGATCAAACGTGTATTCACTCCACGTCGCGCCCCACATACGAAGCGGCATTTCTGTGGAATTTGCGGTACTTCAATCAGTCACTGGAGCGAAGAGACTCCAGAGGAAGCGGAGTGGATCTACGTGAACATTGGAAGTCTTAAGAGGGATAGCATGGAACGTCTGGAGGATGCTGGACTTCTGCCGAGTGTATGGACCGAGGATAAAGGGACGACGCAGACAGCTACTGGTGCTGCACAAATGGTCGCCAACCTAAATCAAGGTCGTGAAGTACGGGGCACTCCTTGGTTTGAGGAAATGATTCAGGTTAGCGAGCTGGGGAAGATCAAGAGGAGAAGAGGAGGGGAGACTAGCTCTGACGGGCACACAAGAGTGGAATGGGAGATCACCGAATTTGAGAGTAATGAGGAGGATGTTGCAGCTGCAAGCATAGGCAAGAGGAAGCTTGGTTCTGTGGATCATGGGGACGATGTTGAAATGAGGAGCGGATGATGATTTACGATACACACGGTAGGAAATTGCAAGGCCCCTAATATAATGAAAAATGCCACCTTTCATCACCTGGAGCATTCGGGTATATCTGGCATAGCATTGCTAGAGCTGAATGAAAGTGGCAGTGGCAGTCTATGTCGCCAACTTCCCTCATTCTCGCGTCGATTTAGGACAGCAAACCGGGATTAGGAGGATTAGTATCCATATCCACTATTACTTTCCTTTGACACCATCCTACTTGCATATCATCAGAAAAGATTGTACCTACATACACCTGCTATGGCTAATCACCTGTGTTAAGCGGTCATCATCAAGTGACGATATATATCCGGCGCGTCTCCACCGTGACTTGGATTGTTTATCCTCTCCACTTGCGTAAATACTTTTCCACGTTGCAGTTGATTTCTAAGGTCTCGACACATACTTGGTCCTCAACACTCTTGGAAATAATCCCACACGCACCCAGAGAACCTTCAATCCCCCTAACATAACATGGGCACCTTGACCGACATCACAGCGCGAGCCGGCAACACCTTGAAACGTCAATCGAATTCGTCCATGGGATATCAGTCCCTCGATTCACCGACTTCAGCAATGAAATCAGCCGAGAAAGAGAATTCGGCGAAATCCAGATCACCACATTTCATGACGCCAACCCTCTCTTCTTCCTTACAGTCCGCTGCAACAGCCAACATTACGCCTGTACGTTTAGCAAAGTCTAACAAGGCAGATAGTAGCAACGCATGGATGAAGTCGGCTGCTAAACGCGTCGGTTTCCGCCGTACTGGTGATGGCACACCTCGGTCCAAGAAAGAAAGGCCTCCCAAGGATTCTAAAACAATCAGCTTCCCAGAAAAGGTGTGTCTTTCTTTGGATTTTCCATATACATTGCTAACGCCATTAGCTTGCCATCTCATCTCACAGTACGGCCTCAGACACTCCCCCATCAGCAAAACAGCAGCCTCCAAAGGCTTCACCCACGGATAAGCCTCTTCCCAGTCCACCCAGAGGTCAACCCTTCAACCCAGGTGAATTTGATGAGCCCAAAACCCTTATCGATGCCAGCGAGAAGCCTCTTCGCCGTCGTTCACCTCCTGGTAAGGTCGTACTTGAAGAAGATTGGCCAGTCCTGTTTCCAAAGCGGCCTGCGAGTCCCGGAACTGTTCAGGAGATGCTCCGCGATACTGGCTCGCAGTTGGCGCAACTAGCGGAACCAGGCCAAAAGGAGAGGTGTCCTGTCCTTGGAAACACGCTCCGTCAAGTCCCAGGCGAGGAGCAGCTTCCCGTCTCTAGGTATTCCGCGACGTACAAAATCCCTCGCAGTGAGACATCTTCGCCAATTATTGGTGAGCCTTCTGGCGCCAACGAGGACACAGAAAACATTCACACCGATGATCCTTTCAAAGATGGAGTTTACGATTCCGGCCCAGTCTTACCTGCGAAGTCTCCACGAATGACGTCCGACTCTCCTTCCAATCTTTCCGCTGGAGCGGCAGCTGTGGAGAAGCTAGCACAAGAATCAAGGCCTACAATTGAACCTCGTCAGACGCGTACTTCCTCGCTCCGTGCTCGTCTGTCAGCTGGGCAGCTGGTCAGAGACGGCCAGAACAAGGTCATCGGCTTTACAGACTTTACCGCAACTCCTGAGCCTACCTTGGGTACCACTAAACGAGATAGCTTACGTGCTCGCAAAGAGACCCTTAGCCATCGGTCTCGATCACCACCCGCAAAGCCAGTTTCGCACCCGCTTCGCACCAATCCATCCAAGGAGTCAATTGGCGGCAATCGAGCGCCAGCGCAATTTGTAGCCGGTAGCCGACGTCCGACTCATCCTCGTCGCCCAAGCAGTCGCGGTAGCCTTCGAAATGAATTCCGAGAGCCGACTCCGCCTCTTCCTATTGCATCTTCAAGCCGACCGGCGCCAAGCCGTCCTGCACTTGCGATTCCCAGAAGCGAGGACACCAAGCATGGCAAGCTTTCTGAGAAGGCTCCCATTGAAGTACCTGCAAGCAAGAGCTCTATTCCTGTGCCACGTCAACCGATGTCGAACTTGCCGAGACAGCCTACTAGCAAAGCTGGGACTTCAGATCCAAAGGAAGTCGAAGTCAGTGGAGTGGAGAAGGAAACCCGCGGTGAATTTGCGATTTTCGAAGGACATTCATCCTTGGACATGGTCAAAAACCTCGAGCAGACATTGTCTGATTCATCCCTGGATGCAATAAGTGACAGCAATGATTTTTACACCACGGGCCAACCTACCCAAGCTTTGGTCGACAGTCACGGGGCACATATTCTCGAAGCTATCGAAGAATCTCCTCAACACGCTTATAAGCTTAAGCGTCTGTCTACTGCTTCGCCAGAATTTGGCCCAACTTTGAAGATCTCAGCGTCTGCCGAACGATTTATCATGGGTCCTGATCTCGGTAGAGAGAAAGACCCTCTTAGTAAGAAGAAGAGTAAGGAGCTCGACCGTGCTGTGATGCAAACCGATCAGAAACACCGCCCCTCTTCTAGCCAAGGCCTTTCCCGCTCAGGGTCTCGTCTTGGTCTGATTGGTACAAAAGCAAGGGAGAAGAAAGTGAAGAGTGCAGATCTTGGCAAGCTCTCACCCGCGATCGACAATCTAATCAACGGCTCCCATAAGCTGTCAGCTCAGCTAAATCACGAGAGCACAGATGTGTCTGCCAGAGGTTCTTCTATTAGTACATCAGTCAATGATCCGTTTTTCGACGCGCGTTCACAGCTCCAGGCAAGCCCTGGAAAAGGAAACGATCTCGATGGCCAAGAACTAAATGCAACTGGGGAAGGGTCCTGGATTCGATTCTTTGGAGAAAACACAGGTACTTTGAGTAGCAACTTATCGAGTACTACTGGAATTGTATCTAACGAATCTCACATCGAGAATGGTAAACAGACCGATAAGGTCTCGGATGAAGGGAGCAGCCCCTTCGAGGATAGCACGGTTGCAGCTAAAGACTTCGCAAAGGAGCCTAAAGACGCACTCCCAACCAACTACTCTCATATCGAGAACGGCACCAAGACTGATTATATGTTCTCAGACGAAGCAAATCCATTTGGGGATACCGTCAATGCAACCGAAGATTCCGCGAAAGAGCCTGAAGATAAGAACGGTGATGCATCCGTCACCTACTTACCCTCGACTCCCGAGCAGCGGCTCCCTACGGATATCTGCAACTCTGGCAGCCATCCCCCACGTAGCTCCTCTCGTATGGCCCACCCTGATTTTACTACGGCCAAGAATTCTCCCGTGTCGCCCCTGTCCGCAGATAATCGCCCGCCAACCCCATTCAAAGACACGCCTCAGGACTTTGCTCGTCGTCAAAACAATCTAGGCTCACTCCGCGGCCACGGCACCTCCCAACTCGATCTCTCCGATACCGCTTCCAAAAGGGACTCCACCGCTCACGAGTCCAGCAAATCTCAAGCCTCCGCCTCCAAAGGCAGCCTCTCCATCTTCCGCGGTCTCTTCCACAAGCGCTCTTCGGAAAACGAACCTCTCAAATTCGCCAAGAAGACCAAACCCAAACCTAAACCCACTACCAACGGCTCCTCCAGCAGTCCCTTTCCACCAATCTCAGAAGTCCACCCTATCCACCGCCCCACCCTCGCCTCCATTGCCCGCTCCGCCGCCAGCACAGCTCGCCCTATCACCACCGCCACCACCCGCCCCACCACCCCAGCAACAACACCCTCCCTCGTCTCGCCCCTCGCATCCGAAACCTCCACCTCCACCAACCTGGCAATGGAACTCCTCGACCTCTCCCGCAAAGAGCGCTCGTCGCCTAAGAAGGAAAAACTGCTCCAGCTCGGCAGCATCATGGTCGAGGGCATCACGCAGGCGAGGAACGCGGAGAAGGCGATGGAGGAGGCGAAGCAGGCGGCTAGGAGGGCAGAGGTCGCCCATGCGCTTTGCAGAAAGAGCTTGAAGGAGGTTACGAGGTGTGTGGAGGTTTGGAGTAAGGCGGCAATTTGATTGAGTGGTGTTGTTTGTGGAAGGGTGATGAGATGGTGTGTGTGCTGCGTATGCTTGCGTCGTGTTCTTGTTCTTAAGACCATGTGGATGATATCTTCCTTTCGATTCTTGAAGGGTCTGGAACTCTCCCCTTTTCCTTTTCCTTTTTGAGTAGGGGTAAGAGGTGGATTGGTGTTGATTGGATCGAGAGAGATTGTGAGACGCAGAATACTTTATCTGGACAGGCCTGGAGCTTCTTCTTTCATCCATCTTGTTTGAGAATGACAGCCATAACGGTGTCTGTCGCTGTCCCTGGCTGCGTCTATCCCCTTTTTGTCTCTCACGTGAGGATTGCTGAGGACCAGTAGTACACTAGAATAATAATCATACACAGCACCCTTGAGTACATAGCACCCTTGAGAACAACATCAATAACAGTATCCATCCATCCCCATCTCTTTACTCATCCTCGTTCTCGTCCCCTCTCATGTGAAGATCAGCAGTACACTAGACTGAGCATTAGCAGCAGAACCCTAGAATGAGAATGAGAACGAGAATCATACACAGCACCTTCGAGTACATACACCTGTGCACATTGCTCAAGTACACTATACACACTTGTGAACATGACTTGAGTACACACACACTTGTCCACAATGCGCACACGAGATGAGATACTTTTTAACAGAGATACCTTTTTACAGAGATAGTATTGCATTTTACTAACTATCTACCTATCCAGTAGCATCCACCTCTCTTCAAACCTATGACAACTGCATTCGTTTGCTCTTTCTCTCTTTCTCTTCTTCCTTCGTTCTGGTTCGTTCGTCCGTTGGCTTAATCTATGATAATTGCATTCGGTCGCCTTTTATGAATTGAGAAAGAAAGGGGGAAAGAAAGAGGGAAAAAAAAAAAGAAGAAGAGAAGTATGGCATTTCCACCGCCGCACTGGGTATCCACGACCGCCCATTGAATCCTCCCTCAAATATCAATTATATCCAGCAGCTCACTCTCAATCTCTTTATCCAGCAGTTCACTCATTCTCATTCTTACGCGCAATCTCAATCCCTCCCTCTACCCCCACCCCCTTTCCCCTCTTTCCCTCACAACCCCTCCTCCTTCCCATCCCCTCCCCCCTCCTCCTTCCCCTCTCCCTTCACCGCCTTCTCCCCATCCCCCTCACCCCCAACCTCACCCTCCCCCCCTCTCAAAACCATCACCTTCTCCAATCCCTGAAACACACTCGCGCGAATCTTTCCATCCGCGCCCTTGAATTGAATGCGCAGGTCGCCGTTTGGATTTACGGGGCGGGCGTCGTGGGCGCTGAGGGGTAGGTGGTCATGGGCGTTGATGGGGTAGTGGGATAGGACTTCGCCTGTCGAGTGGGGGGGGGTGATGTTAGGAAGGGGTGGATGGGAAGGAAAGCGGGGAAGGAAAATGGGGGGGACGGAGGGAGGGAAGGGAGGAAGGGAGGGAGGAAAAGGGAGGGGGAGAAGGTGGGGGGAGAAATGTGAGTCGAAGTGACATAAGACTACGTTTCACGTACCTGGATACTTGACCGACTGGATAAAATCCCCGTTTCGCACCTCAAGCGCATACACTTCAAAGGGTTCATAGTGATCCGGCGCCGTGAGCGAGCTCATTCTCGCAGGTTGAGCAATGGGCTCCGTGTTGGCGCGCAGCGTAGTGGTGCTAGCTACGAGACTAGGAACGGAATCCGTCGGCGAAGACTGGCGAGCATATCTAGCTGGTCGGTTCGGTGGCGTAGACGGATACCGGACGCGTGAGGGAGGCGTTGAGGGAATTCGCACGCGTGGGTGATTGATAGTTTGGTGATTCGTGTTGGAATTGACGTTATGCACGCTTGCCTCATAAGGCCTGAAGGATTGTTGCACTGCGAGTTGAGCTTGCACGAGGTCGCGATATGCTGTTAGCTCGGCGGGGTCGAAGGGTCGGTAGGCGTTTGGGGGATATGTAGCGCGTTGGTTTGTGGTGAGCGATGATCGAGGCGGACGATACGGACCGGAAGTGTTCACGACGCCTTGGTCGGCGAGGTTGAAGTTGTTGTACCAAGGTCCAGTGTTTCCATAGCGAGTGCTTGTCGCCGTCTGTGCAGAGAGAGGAGTAGTGAACTCTTGAGCGTGCACGTTCCATGTCGTTGCTTGTGATGGAACTTGTGAACGGTATCCCTGGGCGTGAGCTACTTCGGCGAGGTGCATTACTACCCAGCGTCGGCGAGCGGGTCCGGTTATGCCTTCTGAATAGTTACCACGAAGACGCGATTCATAGCGAATGATGGCTGAGAACTGCTCGTGGAAGGCGTCTGTTGGGTTATTGTTGCTGATGGGTACTGAGAGAGGCATCTTGTGGCTCAAGCAGAAGTGCCCACTACGATGGAATGTTTGGTGGTGTGCTAGAGGTTAGGAAGTAGAGCAAGGGAAGCTATGTATGAGCTTTAGTAGTAGCAGAATACAGTGTTAATGAAGAAGACGGAGGCAGAAGAAAAATCTGGCTAGCGTGTTGACTTCTGAAAGGCTCATTTCTTGCTATCACTTTGACAGTGGCAAAACACGTTACTTGGCAACAATGGTCACGTGCTGGGAAGGTGCAATCCCTGCCATAATGATTGCAAGCATATAAGTATCTGGCCATCACAAGAACAGACTCCATAGGACCAATGTCATAGATAGCAATACAAAATATCAAGATGTAACCATTTTCCCAGCTGGAAGGCTGAAAGGATTCAGCAGATAAGAGGCATCAAGTAGTCTTTAATGATTAGAGCACTGCATAACAAATCTCTTAAGTATGTTTGCCGCCCCATGTGCAAAGGGAGAAAGCAGGGTGGTGGTGTGCCCCCTCTGTCTCCAATGTTCTATCAAAGATCACAAGACCCACAAGTGCTATGATTTCTGTCAATTTTAGACCACATGCAAGGATTGTCGAGGAATTTTAGGTGGAGGTGTCCCTATGTTTGAAGGCTTATGCACAGTTTTGTTCGCCATTCGTGATTCGTGCTGTCTGTCTTATCCCATCATATCATACAGTCCGTCGCTGTCATGTCTGCATTCAATCTCTTTACTTCTTCCCCACAACGGCATTGGCCAGGTCAGCCAAAGCCTCCTTACGCTTGAATTTAGCATCCTCAATTACACCTGTTTATACATATTAGCCAAGATGTTCTGCCGTCGAATGTGCTCAACAGGCTCTTTTCATACCAGCATCGGCGTCCGAGGAGAAGTGTGCCGACCATTGCACAAAAGTTGACCCCTCGCTTGATCCAGTTGTCACAGCATAGCACCTGATGGTGGAGATGACGCTGGAGTATGTGAGAGCTGGGGTGGAGGAAATAACGGAGTAAGTGATGAAGTGGTCAATGCTCTTTGGAAAGAAAGTACGTTAGCAAGGTAGCGTGTCAAGTACGAGTGAATGGGAGAATGGGAGATGGTAAAAGAAAAGTATCTGGTGTACCGAGTGCTCTTCCTGCTTCACTTCCTGCTCCGTGCCATCCTTAAAAGTCCATTTGACAATATCGGTCTCAGGAGATGCGCCCTTGACATAATTGCTCTTGTCTATCTTGGACCAAAAGTGCTGGAAGTCTTGGAGCTTGATCAAATGCCAGACTTGGGCGAGAGGGGCGGCAATTACGGAGGACTCTGAAACCGAGGTGGAGGTGGGAATGCGGCTCGTCATGTTGACTATTCCAAGAGAGTGTATAAGGTAGAAGGATTGTGATGGGGGAGTGGGTGGTCAATTGGGCGTGGTTTCTGATGATTGTGTGTTGGAAAGAAAGTTGTCTTGTCGGAGAAGAGTGGTGTATGTTGTTGTTGTCGTATGTAGTAGAAGTAACTTTTGCAGTGTGGCATGCAATCATCCGATTGACTTTCTCCAGTTTTATATTTTAGTGCTGCCAAGAAAACCCAAGAAAACAGCTAGTCCTGATCTGAATCCCAACAGTGCCAACCACAACCTCCTTTTGGCGCTGATAGTACTCCAAGGTCAAGTGTCATGATATATTTGTAGAAATTCCAGTGGTTAACGGTCGTCTTCTCGTCTCACCTGGACCAGTCTTAACTTCCATGCTGTCACAGAAGTTATCCATTGACGTCTTTCTCCTACAGTGTCCGCCAACCTTGAAGATGTGGAGCATGGTTGAAGGAGTCCAAAGTCTTTTATATAAGTATTCCGGGAGCTTTCTGAAGCGGCATCCATCGTTGCTCTCTTTATAAGGTTTGGTGCTTGGATGATACCTGTTGACCAGATTTATCAAGAAGCATCAGCCTCTTTGTCCAACTCCTACGATGTCTCCACTCCTTTAACTTCTCGGCTTGCATAGTGGGCCTTTGGGGCGCATGCATATTCTATGGAATTGAATTGAGAGATTTGACGTATCCAGTACTGTCCGTGAATCCCTTTCTGAGCTCTCCCTCGATTGAAACCCTGTGGTTTCTCTTCCTCTTCCTTTTCAAACTCTTGTCGATCCGCTATCAGATTCTTCCACTGGAGGAGAGTTCTTTCGATCACATTGTGTCACTCAATTTGTGTTAATCATGGCATACCAGCCTGCTCCCGTTATCTGCTCCTTGCCAGCGTATGATGTGTTTATGCCGCTTGCCGGCTTTCCTCCTGCTCGTGGATACTGTTCAACAACCGCGCTGCTTGACAAAAGGACGGATCACATTATTGCTGGACGCCGCACGCCGCCCGAATTCCAATGTCCCGTAATAGACAATTCTTTGTGCGATCTACTGTCTGAGCTGCAAGGCTCTGATCGCGAGTTTGCTCGGAGTGTATGGTACGTGCGTTTGGACTAAGCCCAAAGAATAAGCGCTTACACGCTTTTCAGCTGCTGTCTTGGGGTTTGTCCAGGCACACAACCTACGGTATCATTGTTCTCTCTAGAGCTGATAGGTCAGGATTGACAGCGTTACTCATAGGCCCTCGTTACCGTCTCCTCGACGACACCTAGTGATGCCACCACGGAATCTAGCACTTCATTACCAGAGGTAGCCTTGAGTACCACCTTAGACACCAATTCGGACACCCTCACCAGTCCTACTTCTGAAGGCTCAATAATGCCATCAACTTCGGACGTTACTATCAGCAATGTTTCTACAGAACCACACAGAACATTTCATACCTCGCCCCAAGCTTCCTCGCCCCCAGGTCCCTCGGCCCCAGGTCCCTCGGCCTCAGGTCCCTCGGCCCCAGGTCCCTCGGCCTCAGGTCCCTCGGCTCCAGGTCCCTCGGCTCCAGGTCCCTCGGCTCCAGATCCCTCGCCCCAAACCACCTCGCCCCCAGGTCCTTCGGCCTCAGGTCCCTCGCCTCCAGGTACCTCGCCCCAGACTACATCGCCCCCAGGTACCTCGCCCCAAACTACCTCCCCCCCAGGTACTTCCCCCCAAGGTACCTCGCCATCCTTCAGTAGCACCAGTAGCACTAGCAGCGCCGTGTCTTCGACACTGAGCTCGGACTCTTCCAGCAGTACGTCCAGTAGCTCATCTGGCAGCACTGCCACCTGCCCCACCAGCGTCACTGCTGATCCATCATGCACATCCATCACCCCTATGGGAGGATCAACACTTTCTCAATACTACTCGGGCCAGTATATGATCGAAAATACCCAGAATCCCGGCAATGATTTTCCAGGGACCTATCCCCCCCTTTACGAGTCGATATCAGGCACTTACGACATGTGTAGCGCCGCCTCCAATTGCGCTCAGTTGGGTGCCAACCAGAACCCTATCTACTATTCTTTCGACTTGCATTATCTGGCCTCCAATGCGACGTGGGAATGCGTGCTGTATTACGACCCCAATTCAGACCCGACTTATTTCAATGTGGTGGATTCGGATGCGTGTCTAGCCTTTGGATTCTCGTATGAGTTTACTTGAGACACGGGCAAGGTCTGGGGGCGGTGGGGAATGAGAAGCAGAATTGGCGTGGAAACTTTGGCCGCTGACTCAGAGTTGGAGGCAGGATGTACCTTGAGACGGAGGAAGCAAGGGTTGAAGGTACTTTTGTTTGAAAGACATTCGCACTCTAGATGCCATCACCAAATACCACAGTGAAGTACTTGTTCGCATTTTACTACAACAGTACGTTAATAGGTACCTTATAAGCGAGTAGCCAGATATAGCTAGCCTGGCTTGGCGAGCTTCCTCTTACCTTTAGTTTTATCTTTTTCACCTTTGACGACAATCGCTACAGTACCAATATGAAGTGTATAATGAGCAGGTATACTCTCCACATTGCGCAAGACACGACATCTTCTTTGACCGTCGTAACATCCCTCAGCGCAGATGTAGGAATCTTACACTAGATTGATGACCAGATCCTTACCTAAGGTAGGTATCTTCTACCTTACGCCCAGCAGAAAGTATCAGGGCCAAAGGGGCCGCCAGTTTCCGCTATACATCCATCTATCTCACACCAACACATTTTATCTTCAATAAGCAGCATTGAAGTCATGGTCTTGTCATGTTGATGATGATGACGTTCTTCCATTTGTTGACAATCAATCTATATACTCTCTCTTCATCAGCCCACATCGGGCCAAGTTGGAAGCTTACCATGTGCTACACCAAACAAGCTCCGGGCATTCCAGCCAGAGCTACTCATTTACCTCGAACCTTTCCCTGCGCCATTTAAGCGGCTTATCCACTCCTACCTTCATTGATCCTGTCAATTGAATTCCTATCCCGCCGAATGGCTTTCCGTCAACTTGACATGCCCATTTCACCTATCCGAATGGCTTCCCCTCCTGTCAAATGGCGTATGTCCTTGGCTGGCAACGGCCTTTCCCTTGGCCCATTCATCAAAATTTTAGAATTAAGTTGAAGCTCTATGCCGTTCAACATATACATCGCGGCGTTGACGGCGCATCATTCCCCATTCATTATGCTTATCCTCTATCAGCGTACCCTTTGCTTCTCTTTATATAGAGGGACATATCCCTCTTACACTGGTCGTGCAGCTTCGTTGTTCAATATCGAGGGCTCCAAGGTCACTTTGACTGCAACAGACAATCAACCGGTCTTTCTCACAAGAATCCAAAATCAACCCTTGATTTTTTTGAACTCCTCATCATCAAGATGAAGCTCAACTACTTGCTTGTCCTTGCTGGCACAGCCGTTCCTGCTCTTGCTGCACCTCAAAATAATAACCCTAAGCAACAAGCACAAGCACAAGCACCTTCATCAGCATCAGCATCTGCTCCAGCCTCCACGACTTCATCTAATGTTCCCCCAAGTGTGTCTGCTTCCATAAAGGCATCCAGTCTCCTATCTAGCGCTAATTCCGCGGCTGCTTCTATTACTTCCAGCTCTTCGTCAACGAAAGCATCTACCACAGATGCAAGCTCGAGCATAGCGGCATCCAGTTCGTCCTCCAACGCAGTCTCCAGCTCCAACACACCTGTATCTAGCACAGCTGCCGGCAGCTCTTCAGGATCAAGCATTAAGGCATCAAGCTCCAGCGCACCGGGTTCAAGCGCTCAGTCATCAGCTTCCGTCATTCCAACATCATCTGCCTTCAACACACCGGCTTCAAGCTCTGGCGCACCCCAAGGCAGCACAGCGTCATCTGCAAGCGCCGGCGGTAATTTTAATGCCAATTTCGTCGACAAGCCCGGCAACAATAAAGCTCCTGTTGCGCCGACAACTACAAGCCCAGTGGATACCTCAACAATTTCCGGTTCAACTAAAGCCGGCTCATCTTCAAGTGTTGCTCCCTCCAGCGCCAGTGTTGCCTCTTCAGCAGCATCCAGTCCAGCTCAGGCCAGTTCATCAAGTACTGTCGCCCCACCAGCAATCCGTCTAGCTCAAGCTGGTTCAACCAGTGTTGTATCCTCGGCAGCATCCAGTCCATCAGCACCATCCAGTTCGCCAAATGTTGTATCCTCAGCCGCATCCTCTCCAGCTCGGGCCAGTTCATCAAGTGTTATCTCCTCCGCAGCATCTAGCCCAGCTCAGGCCACTTCATCAAGTGTTGCCTCATCAGCAGCGGCCAGCAGCACCGCTAAGGCCAGCTCCTCTGTTGTTGCCCCAACGTCAAGCGTTGTCTCCACATCAATTGCTGGCACGTCTAAGGGTCCAGGCGGTCCGGCCAATAACGCAGGCCTTCCAGCCAACAACAAATTTGCCGCTGGATCTAGCACAACCAATGCTGCCTCCACACCGAGCGTTCCCTCCTCGGCAGTATCAAGCCTTCCCTCTTCGGCAGCCTCCGGCGTAGCTAAGGCCAGCCCTTCCTCAAGTGCTGCTTCAATCTCGAGTCCAAAGGCTGATTCAAGTACTATTCCACCCTCCGCGAGCGTCTCCAGCACACCCCAGGCCAGCTCGGTTTCAAGTGCCGCCCAAACTTCAGGCACCAGAGTTAGCTCAAGCGCTCCCTCGGCTTCTAGCAGTGCCTCGAGCATGGCTAATCCCAGCGTTGCTTCAAGTGTTGCCCAAGTTCCAAGCGTCAAGCCTAGCTCAGCTTCAAGTGTTGCCCCTTCTCCAAGCACCCAGGCTAGCTCAAACGTTGCATCGCCCCAAGGTGGCAAGCCTCAAGCTGCCAAATTCGCCTCTAGTGTTGACTTGACTCCAAGCCAACAAGCCAGCTCAAGCCCTACCTCGGCTCCTAGCAGTGCCTTGAGTGTTGCCCAAGTTTCAAGCGTCAAGGCCAGCTCAGCTTCAAGTGTTGCCCCTTCCTCAAGCATCCAAGCCAGCTCAAGCGTCGGATCACCCCAAGCTGGCAAGCCTCAAGCTGCCAAATTCGCCTCGAGTGCTGACCCGACTTCAACCCAAAAAGCTAGCTCAAGCGCTGGCTCGGCTCCTAGCAGTGCCTCTAGCATGGCTAACCCCAGTGTCGCCCCTTCTTCAAGCATCCAGGCCAGCCCAAGCGTCGCACCGTCCCAACCCGGCAGGCCTCAAGCCGCCCAATTCGCGTCAATTGTTGACCTGACTTCAAGCCAAAAAGCTAGCATAAGCGCTCCCTCATCTCCTAGCAGCGCCTCGAGCATAGCTAATCCTAGCCTTGCATCAAGTGTTGCGCCTTCTTCAAGCGTTCAGGCCAGCCCAAGCGTCGCACCGTCCCAACCCGGCAAGCCTCAAGCTGCCAAATTCGCCTCGAGTGTTGACCCGACTTCAACCCAAAAAGCTAGCTCAAGCGCTGGCTCGGCTCCTAGCAGTGCCTCTAGCATGGCTAACCCCAGTGTCGCCTCTTCTTCAAGCGTTCAGGCCAGCCCAAGCGTCGCATCGCCCCTACCCGGCAGGCCTCAAGTCAAAGTCGCCTCCAGTGTTGACTCGACTCCAAGCCAGAAAGCAAGCTCAAGCGCTGCTGCTTCTTTAGCTTCAAATAGCGTTTCTAGCGTACCAAAGACGAGCTCTTCGGCGGTTCCCACAACCTTGAGCACAAAGATTAGCTCTAGCGTTCCCTCAAAGGCCAGCACTCCCTCCGGCTCCAGCCCAACGTCTTCCGCTGCAGCAGGTGTGGTAGTCAACAACAAAGCTGCCGGCGCCGCTGCGACCCCAGCGTCTACAAGCGCCTCAAGCAACCCGACACCTTCCTCTGCAAATTTAGGCCAGTGCGGGGAACTTACCAGGAAGTATAATTACTACGAGGCCAAGATATTGACGCTACAGAATCAGGGTATCGCGGTGCCTGCATACCTAGCTGGATACGCCGCCGCTGCTCAAGATGCCAGAGAGGCATTGGGTTGCTCTTGATCGAGAAACTCTAGACGAAGGTTATTGCCTGGGTCATTAATCTACAAAAGCGATTATTGATAGTTGCATCTAATACATAGTAATAATAGAAGGGGATTAGAGTCATGAATCCATGTGCCTGAATTGTGGGAGATCTGGAAGTCGCCCTCTGAATTGTAGAAGCCCTAAGCGCGTCACTAGCGCCAGTCCCATCTCTTGAATCTCGACACTCTTTTCTCTCACCAACAACATTCAACCCCCAGCAACATCACCAATAATCCTTTTTTCACCTCACCTCTATCTCTACCATGTCGCCCATTCAGCCCTCGAAACGCCGTCGCCTAAACACAGCCAACAACACCCTCTCCCAACCCTTCAAATCCCCCTTCAAATTCCCCCTCAAACAAACCCCAGCATCCACTACCTCCCCCTCCTCCTCCTCACCACCACCACCAACCAACAAGGCCGCACCGCCACCATCATCATCATCGTCATCTCCATCTCCACAAACCAATCACAACCTACCCACATCACAACCACCGCAATCCAGCACCCCTCTCCGCAACAACACCCGCCTCCCCACCTCCAACAATAACCAGTACACACCCCGCACCCACCACCATAACCATAACCACCACCTCACAACCCTCCACTCCCGCCTCTCCATCTCCCGCGCCCACCTCGACACCGCAACCCAAGCCCTCGCTATCGAGTCCTCGAATAGAGATCTAGAGCTCGAAACCTTGATTCGGAAATGGAAGGGAAAGAGTAGGGAGGCGGCCGAGGAGGTCTTTGAGGGGGTTAGGGGGAGGGTGGAGAGGATGGGGGGTGTGAGAGGGTTGAATAGTAGGGAGGGGGAGAGGAATGGGGGGTGGGGGTGGGGGTGGGATGAGAGGGGGAGGGGGGATGAAGAGGGCAGGGTGGAAGGGGAGAGGGGTGGACGGGGTAGGGAGGATGAGAGCGGGGATGAAAGGGGGGATGATGGGGGAGAAGAGGAGAAGGGGGAAGAGGAGGGCGCGTATACGATGGATATGATGCTTAGGAGTTTGGGTATCGATCTCGCGGTTATTGGCTTTGATAGGAGGTTGCAGAAGTGGGTTGATTGATTGAGCGATTGATGGGCATATGGATATACACATACGTATGTGCGTGCGTGAGAGAGAGGATGAGGATGAGAGAGTGGATAAGGATGAGGATGAGGGCGATTGAGTGTTGGTAGCTGGCAGGGCAGGGCAGGGCAGGGCAGAGCAGAGGGGGAAGGAATGAATGGTTTTGCTTTGCTTGAGCATGGTATGGCGCTTTTGCTTGTGCTTATACAGAGATACCCCCCATTTGCACCTTATCTTGCATGTACGCATAGCTGCACCTAACCCTCGCAATCTACATCAACGGTGAGGGGTTCGGATCCCCCTTTTATCCCGCCCAAGTATCTTACAAGTACAATTTGCCAAGATGGATACAGATACCCCTATCCCGTTCCGTTTGCGATGCTACGGAAAGAATAAAAAAGAGTATACTCGATCGTAGCAGAACTTTTGAGACTTGTGATTGTGTGTGCGCTACGGTACGGTATGGTATGCCATGGCACAATTTTCGTCGGGCACCACGTATTCATTTGTACACAAGTCCAGGTACAGGTAAATGTTGAAGCTTTCTATGTAAGATTTTACCTCATAGAGACAAAGCGCGAGAGCGACACACACACACACAAACGCGCCAATGCTATGCTCTACTACACTATACTATACTATTCTACCATCATCTACCCAATTCAATGCCCCACACCACCAGCAACCCACTGCGCGAAATTCGGATCATCAGGCGGTGGGAAGAAGCCCCCATCCGCTTGCTGGCCCGGCAGTCGCTGCTCGTCGCGCGGTATGACACCGTTGTCGCCCTGCGCCTGCGCCTGGCCATCATCGCCGCGTTGCTGTTGCATCTGCTCCATTTCGCGCCGGTGGTTCGTCTGGCGCTGCTGGCGGTAGTAGACGAGGAAGGCGAGGGCGGCGGCGAGGCCGACGATGATGAGGCTTTCGAGGATGCTGTCGTCGAGGTCGTCGTAGTAGTCATCGTTGTTGGTGGTGTCGGCGCCGGGCATGCCGTCGTTGGGGAGGGGATCGTCGTAGGCGTCGTCGTCGTCGTCGGCGCCGTGGTAGTAGGGGTGGGGCTCTTCGAGGAAGTTGGAGATCCATTCGCTTAGGGACCATTCTTTTTTGGGTTCTGTTGTCGTTATTAGGGGTTGATGGTTGAGGATGTTAGTTGCTTTTGGATATTGGCTTACCGGGCTCAGATTGGATGGACTTGACTTTGCCGTTTGTGATGGTGTTCCAGAAACTCCGCATGCGGAGCTTCGTCAGGCTTAGCTTGACGGGTAGATAGGACTCTTGGTTCGTCTCCAGTGCCTGGTCGTAGAATCGCTTCGCCAAGTGGAAGTCCTGCTCCACGCCAAGGCCATTTTCGTGGATCCAGCCGAGATTCCATAGAGCCTGCGCGCTCTGGTGGCTCTCAGCGGCTGTCTGATAACACGTAGCTGCTTTTTCCATATCAGCTTCAATGCCATACCCGTCCAAATAGTAGTCGCCCATTTTGACCATTGAATCAATGTTTGACTGCTTTGCTGAACGGGTCCAGTAAATCAGAGCCAAGGCCGCATTTCGAAGCAAAGACGATCTTTTCTTTTTCCACGGGATCAGCGAGTCTAGGGATAAGATCGACTTGTATTCATCCAAAAGGTAAGCGACATTAGCCTGGGCGGACTCGTAGCCTTGTTCAGCGGCCATCATATATATTACCAAAGCTGACTCGGTGTCACCTTCATCGTAGGCTCGATTGGCTTCATCAAACGAAGAATGAATGCTTTCAACTTTCTCTGCGACCATTTTATAGTACGCTGTTGCCACACCACACGATCTCTCCTGGCCGATTCCATTGTTGCTGATTTCAGCTAGATGGTAAAAGGCCTCGATATGCCCATTCCGGGCCGCAAGATCGAAGAAGCGTGAGGCAGTGTTGATATCACCCTGATCAAGGAATAGTTGACCCATGTTGACTTGCGCAGACGCAAAGCCCTGGTTGGCAGCTTCTTTGAAATAGTCGGCGGCGAGGACAGGGTCCTTTCTTACTCCCAGACCCTGGAGATGCATGAGACCCAACTTGTACTGACACAGTGCATCACCATTGGCAACTCCGCGTCTAAACCAGGTCAAAGCTTTCTCGTAGCTCTGTTCCATGCCTTCTCCACGTAGGAACATCCTCCCTATGTATCCTGCTGCTTTTGAAGCAATTTGAGCAAGGTTTTGATCTTCATCACGAATTGAACCATCCTTTTGCCAGTATTTGCGAGCCACGATCATGAAGTACGCCCTTGCAGTCTTGAGATTCCTCCTCATTGTTCGAGATCCTTCGTAGTGCAATCGGCCCAGGCTGAAAGTGGCCTTTAAGTCGCCCTTTCTTGACATCAGGTCCAAGTACTCCAGAACGTCGTCAAAGTCTGCGTGGGCGTCTGAATTCGGCCCAGCCTTGTTGGCGTAAACCCCAGAGCTTATGACACTGGCACCTTCTCCATAAACGCCTCCACTCTCATCTGCGATCTTGTAGGAGTCCTTTTGCAGTAACATTCCGCCAGGAGGACCGGACCTCGAGTACGCAATCGCCTTGTCCGCGACTTTCTTGTACCAATACGCTGCTTCGTTGCAATTCCTCGGAGTCCCAACCCCGGTATGATGCCGATAAGCCGTCGTCATCTGCGCCCTGGTGCTATCACCCATCGCGGCAAATGTATGGTATGTCAAAGCTTTTGCCTGATCCCTTTGGACAGCTCCTCCGACTCCAGTAGCATACATGAGCCCGACCATATGCTGTGCCGAACTGTTACCATTCAGCGAAGCCAGCTCGCGGTACCTCCGGAAGGCTTCTTTGAAATTCCGAGGGTGCGTGTAGTTTCCGAAGAAGCTCATCTCGGCCAATAGGAAAATTGCATCCGGTTCTTTTTCTTCAGCAGCGCTCTGCAAAAGTTTCACTGCTTGCGCCAGGGGTTTGCTGAGAGTAATGCTCTCGGGCTGTGGGTTGAGGTAGTCTTCTTTTGGTGGTCCATTCAGAAAAAGCAGTACAAAAGCCTCCTTCGCATAGTACAAAGTTGTTCCAAACAAGCCAGATGTCTTGTCAAGACTCGTAAAACGAGCTCGAGAGGGTTGAAGGGGTTGGAGTATTCGGAGGGCTTCCTGGACGGTAGACGATGCTATACGATCGATGAGTATATACCGCGAGAGTAGGAGCGCCCTGCATACCCTGACTTTGTCTGCCATCCTCGGCGCCTGACTGCTGCCATTGGGTTACAGCTTCAGAGTTGTCATGCGCTTTGAGAGCGGACTTTGCCCTCCCCGGTTGCTCGTCGACGACCTTGCTATCCGGGTCGCTGAGGACCTCCGCACGTGTTGTAATGAAGAAGACCCATACCGAAACTGGCATGAGCCAATCAATATTAGTATGCGACAACAGCTGCGGGTCAACTGGACGTACAGCAGATGAGGCTCAACCAACGACCATGCATAGCTCCTGGCTTCATGGGCAAGCACCGAAGCTTAATGAATGGCACAAGAAGTGCTCATCGACGCCCCAATACTACGGTAGTTGCTATCGCCAAATCATGCTTTGAGAAAACAAAGACATCGACGGATGATGCCAGCTATGATATTTTGCTGCGCCGTCTTGGTATGCCAACACTTATGATGATAACGCCACCCGCGCGCTTGTATTCAACTAATCAGGGAGCCACGTTCTCATTTTCTGTCCACCTTGAAGCATTTTGTCGCCTCACAGTTGGACTTGTTGAGAGCACCTGTACTAAGGAAGCACGAGTAGACCGCTTCGCAATTCCTCATCAGTGGGGCCAATTGTGACATGCAAGCTTGGGTATTTATGTGAAGTAGCTACAGAAATGCAAGGTCCTGCCAGGCCCCTTCAAATGCTCCATTCGTTGAAGAACGTCTCGGCCTCCCTCTTCCCTTTAAAGGAATTGAACCACAAAAGTCACCTTTCCTCCACCCCTCACAAAGCCCAAATAGGCTTCTAATTCGTCGTCCTCGTCAATCCCCCAGCCGCTGTCTCCCTCCGCGACGCCCTCAATCTTCCCTACACTTGCCTTCCCCAGTAGTCCGGATCCATTGAGAGCTAACGTACGAAGATTATTCACACTGTAAGGGGCTTGCAGCTCGCCCAGCCAGACTTTGGGAGCCGAGTTGAGGTGCGTAAGCTGCGATGTGGCCGATGGGCGGAAAAATACCCTAACAGGGGGGTCGTTTTGAATCGGATTATGATTATTGTGGGGGTTCTGAGGCAGTGAGCCGGCAGCTTCAAGGAGGGTAGGGTCGATTTGCATGCCGGTAAAGTCGGAAAAGTCATTATATCGAGCGTGAGCAAGAGCTTGGGAGGCAAAGGTTGTCATGTCGTTCGTAGATGATGGGGTTGAATTGATGTCGACTGTAGGCTGGCTGGACAAAGCACCAGAGAGGAATGCTTGCACGGGAGAATCCGCTGCTTGGTCTGCTGGATTGATAGCCGGTGGAGGATTGCGTTTCTTGGCAGCAGTGGTGCGAGTGGGCGCTGGAGGTGGTCCCCTCCCTGGAAAGGTTGTTGCTGAGGTCTTGTTCAAACGTGACGGGTCCTTCTTTGTCTGAAAATCACGATGGCGCTTCTGCACATCACTGGCAATAGACTCGAGAGACCTTAGCTTTGCAGGCAGATCCGGGTCCGCATCTCCAGCTGCAATGATCTGCTGGAGCCTGGGCGATTCAGCTATCCATTTATTTTTGAGCGCATCCCAGTGCTCCTTGGGCACCTCGAGCTTGCTCACGAAGTGGTCTCCCTTAAGGATGGCGTCGAATGCAGATCGGATGTCCCTGCCTTCTTGCGGTGTGAGGCCTAGTATATTTTTTGCGTCAGTGATGGTAATTCGAGTGCCAACAGTACGGATCTTCTTTGTCACATCCATGCATATCAGATCCAACGCCATGGGCTTCTGTGTTTGATTGAGCTCCGTGGCATCTGTTCCCCAGAAAATAGGCTGCAGATGCTGGAACTGGCTGATGAGCTGCTCCTTGACAGACTTCCACGTCTCCGCGCCACAAAGAGTCTTCTTGATGACGTTGTTATTTCGACAGATATCCTCAAAGATATTCCGCATCTCCTGATACAAGTTTCTGTCGAGTCCTAGCTCATTCTTGCTCTCTTCCATAGTCAACTCTGACGGATATCGCGGAGGTTGCACAGGGTCTGGCGGGAGACCAGACCACACTTTCGTGCGTCGACGTCGAGTCCCAGCTTTGAGACGCTCCTGGCTCTCTGCCAACAATCTGGCTTGCCGTGCTTCGCGCTTCGCAATGACTTCGGGTGGCAGGATCGGTCCTGGAGACGGGGTTCGAGTCGGCTCCCCTGCAAAGGCATCAGGCTCATCTTGGCCATTCTGATCCGCCAACTCTCCCAATGCATCTCTTTTGCGCTTCTTCCTCCTGTCACTTCCATTCCCGTTCCGATTGGGTTCTCGTAGCAGTAAATTATGGTCTTTTCGTAGCTTGGTGAGCTCGCGCTCTTTGACATCCCATCCTTCACTCCGCAAAATTGACAGCATCTGCTTGTTGGACGTGTTGACCTCCCATAGCTCGCGGATTCTGGCAGCCAGGTCCGCACCGCGGTGGGCAGGGTGGTGTTTGGCTGGGAAGCCCCATTCTTTGAAGCGGCATTGGAAGGCTCGTTTGCTGTGGCACCAATCAGCATGCGCAGCCCTCTTCGCTTCTACAAGAGACGAAGTAGGCTTCGAGTTCGGGAGAGGAGTAGCGAGAGGTCGCGGAATTATTGAATCGATGGTCGATATGGTCGACTGTACAGCACTCACCTGGGGTTGAAACCCTGGTCGCGATAGAACGCTTGTATCTCTTCCAACCCTTTATTCTCGGTGATATACATGTTAAAGCAGGTGTCCCTCTTCCCCTCCCAGTTGTACACCATCTTGCCAGCGATGTATCTGTTGTGCTTCGAGATACCTGTTGTGTAGAGAAATGGCGAACGTAATTCGAAAAGCGCCAAGCCTTGGCTAGTCACTCACTCCATTCAAACCTCCAACACATCTAAGTAAGGTAGTATAAAAGAACTCTGCTAGCGTTTAGCCCCTTTTTCTTTCCTTATTCGTGCGGCTATATGCGGCTATACTCTCTATTATATAAGCTTTTTTATAATCTCTATTATCTCTTTTTATATATCGATTAATAGAAATTTTATTAAATTTTTTAGAAATTATTATTAATTAAAACTAATCTTAAAGTATAGAATTTAATAAATTTTTTAAATATTATAATTAGAAGTTACTAGCGTTAGTATTTAACATATTTTTAAATTAAAAAATTCGAGTAATTCTCGATTATATCTCTAAAGAAAATAAAAAAAAGTTAACTTTATTATAAATTAAGTTATTAACACTAAAGTCTATATTATAGTCGATATAATATTAATATCTATCGCGTAATCGATATAGCGTTAATAATTAATTATTAATCTTTCTTAATAATAATTAAATTTAAATTATTATCTTTATATAGAATTCTCGATCTATATTAATAAATCGAGAATTTAAAATATATACTCTATTCTTAAGCTATATTATTAAAACTTAATTCTCTATTTTTTTATTTTTTTATATATTAAAATAGCTTAAAAAGTTTTCTTATTTCTATATTAACTCTAAATAGAAATTCTTTTTCTTTTTAAAAAATATTATAAGCGCGATTTAATTTATTCTACAATATAAATAAGCGAGAGTTATTACGAAAAGTAATATAAAAAACAATATAGTAAATAGACGATATCGCGTAGTAAAATAATCTATATTTATATTTATATTATTTAGAGAGTAATCTATAACTATAAATAACTATAAATTACTTAGAGTATTTTATACTATATTATCTATTCTCGGATTAAACTAAGTTACTTTTAATAAAAACATAGTACTATTATAATTTAAATATTAAAATTTTGAAGATAATAAAGAGAGAGAAAGTAAAGAATTAAAAAAAATTTAATTAAAATAAAAGAAATATGTCACGGTTTTGGTATCTGCTCTCCGAATGCCAAGCCGGTGTGGATCAATGTTGCTCCGGAGAAGAGTTTTCAGAGCATTCGTAGCATATTTGAACAATGAAAGCAGTCAATCCCACTACACGTCCATTCGTTCGTGATAAAATAAGAAACTTAAATATATATATATATATATTTCATTTATTTATTAATATAAAATATATTTAAATTATAATCTATCTTTAGTTAAATTACTAAATAATCTATAAAGAACTTTATTTATTATTTTAAAGATTATTTTATAGCGAGTTAGAGATTAGTATTTTCTACTTTTAAGAAGAGTACTTAATCTAAAATAGATATAAGAGTAAAAATATATAAATATTATATAAAAAATAGTATAGCTATATAAGTCTATACTAGCTAGATCGATCCTAGCCGAAGGCCGAAGGCCTGAATAAATTTCTTATCTCTATAACATATCTCCACAACATAGCGCCACGCCTCACATCCTACCCCCCCCCCCCCCGGCCCAAGATAAAACTACCTACTCATCTGCATTGGCCTTTCTTCTGCCTTCCAGAGTACCCATCTCGGTTCTATTAAAGTATCGGAAAGACTATTTATTATTCTACTCTCTTGTGCCAGCCATCTTTGCTGCATCCAATTGGTTCCAAGGTATTATATAAATCGTACAATCATGAGGGCAAGATGCCCGATGTCCGATGCCTGTCACGTTCGCTAAACAGTTTGCGCCAGGGTGATCTCTCTACAGAATATTTTGCCTGGCTCGCACACTGATGGACTATCCGTTAAGAGGTCTGGTCTGTTTTTCCAAGGAGCATGAGTTTTGGCAGTGAGGTAGCCTGGACCCGAGTCCATGTCTTCTCACAGGGAGGTTTATCTTGGAATCCAACGGCTGGCTACATATAGATCTCCAAATGTGAAATCAGACAATATTCCCATTTTCCCCAATGCTTGAAAATCGAAAGGGACACCGAGCTTGCATCCGTCCTTTCAGGAACTTCCCTTGGCTTAGAATTCCAATAAAGCATCGAACGTGCATTGGGGAATGCAAGAGCACGTGTCGCGCATATACTGTCCAATCACAGCATTCTCAAAGATCGGGTCAGGATAGATTGGGAGGAGAGTTATCTTTGATGCGGAAGTGGCTTCAACAAACGTGGTGTATAGCTATCTGTCGTTGACGGTCCACAATTACTGGTTCAGATGCCTTGGCCCCGCTCACGGTTCGCGTGTTCGGGCCAGGCTCAGGAAGCCCATGTCTTGCCTAATGTATACAACGTTTTGTTTGTCTTTTTCCTCCTCTTGTATACGGAGAAACGCTAGTGCACAACTCGCATGTGTCTTGCCAGTGCGCTGCCACTCCTGAATGTCCTTATCTCTGTGTACACATGACAGCGCACTTTTTGCGTGCAGGTTTTGTAGGTCGTATCTTCGTTCTCCCTGTGATCGTGAATGTGGCTTGGTATAGTGTTGCAAGGCTTGTCTGTGTCTCAATATCTAGCCGAGGATGCTTCAGAGTAGAAATCCCAGTCCTCGTAAGGTTTGGTCACGACCGTGAAAGCAATCTCTTCCATATGGCGACCAACATGTCGAATACGCTCCTCACATTCGGCCTCGGGCAACAATTCTGTGCAGAAAACGCACATTTTGTGAAGTAACGTCTTCCAGTTCTCCAAGTTGGAGTCATTTTCTCCGTGGACACTGAGCTCATGTTCTTGAAAAGCTGATCGTGAGACATATGTCTCGCTGGCTTCTGAGCAATTGAGAAACGTGCATACGTATGGCCGCAAATCATTCATGACATGTTGCCTCATCATATCCGTCAGCTCACTCATCATATAAGGGGAGAGTCTCTCTGCTCACTGCCATTCAAGTCGGCGTTTTGCTTGTATAATTTGGCCACAGATATCGCAATTGAACGTCGTTGCTTTACCCAGCTCTACCGGAGGAGGAGGAAGTGCCGGCGAGCCTGGTGTTTTATAGGCTGTGGGGGTAGAATGCATACTCTCAAAGGTGGGATTCTGTTCTTGTGGATCGAATGCTGGGCGTCCATGGAGCGAGCTGTTCATACTGGACGAACGCGAGTGCGCCGAAGCAGGTCGCGAACTTTGACTTCCGCCTGTCCAAAAGTCCACGAGTGGAGAGAGCTCTGGACTTCTCTCAGGCAAATTTGTCCTTCTGTAGAGCTTGATTGTAAATGTCTGGCGGTCGACGTATAAGGCGGGAAAGGGTCTTCATTACCTGTGAAATTCCATTATCATATCCTTTAACCCTCGCGGTGCCTGTATTCGCCGATTCAGCTTGTCAATGGTTTCGGCGTCTTCGCGCTCTCTCTGGTTGCGGCGTCCCCAATCATGGTCGGTGGAGTTACGTTTTCTTTTGTTATTGGTAGATTTCGATGCTGCTTTGGTTCCAACAGGTATCTGAAGAAAACTTTGTTCCGTACCGAGAGTCATCACCTGATGCGTAGCCCGATCGGGTACATTGCTCGCCGATGTTCCATTCGTGCGTGGTCGGGTCGAATCGTTATTGACCATTGACTCTCGCTTTTTGTTGCGCAGCCTTTCGGCACGATCATGATTAGCTTGCGCGAGACGGCGCGCAAGATACATGGGTATGGCCGGGTACCGATCCATGATGTTACGACAGTAAATCTGGGCGCCAAAGTCCAGGGCCTCGACACGATCAAGTGGTGGATCGTTAGGCTCCGGACTTGGCGCAGTCGTCATGTGGACATTGCGAAAGAACTTCACCTCCGCAATTTCTTGAGCAAGGATATCGGTCTCCGATTTTACGCGCTCCTGTTGCTTTAGGGCAGTAGTCGTGAATGGAACGGCACTTTGATTAAGCCATGCGTCAAGGGGCGATGCGCCACTGTTCCAATCCATAACGCTCAGGAATTCGTTGTTGAATTCCTTAGTTTTGCCTTTCTCACCCGCCTTGGCTAGACTGTCAACTGCAGCCGCAAATTCGGAAGCATTTCGTTTCGGGGGAAGACTGGCCAATTGGATAGACTCGTCCACTTCGACTGCGTCTGGCGGCTCCGGCCTGATACCATAAAGTCGCAAGTCTTCGTCGATCTGCTGACGAGCAATGTCATCTCCTGATATATTTATGCGCCTGGAAGCATCATCCAAGTCATTGGGGTTGGAATAGAAATTGAGGTGGCATGTTGTACTATGTCTCGTCAGTGACCCGGTAGATATATTCGCATGCATGTCATACCAGGTGAATACATTTGAGTCGCAGTTGCATACAGTACCCATACCTGTACAGTCTGGACGTGGACAGGATCCGGGCTTCCGCTGCAGATGGGACATGATCATTGACATTGTCAACTTGGTCCCCTGGGAGATAGACCGACTCCAGTGCTCCTTTTTTAAAATCTCCTTGCGATTCTTCGCGTTAATGATATAAAATTGACCTTCAAGGATCTTGCCTTCACCAGGCTTGTTCTTGAATTGGGCGCGAAGGAACCCTTCGAAAGGCTAGTGGAGAAGGTTGGCATTCGCAAAGACGGTTGACAGTGTAGGAGGTGTGTACGCGTACCTCCCATTGACAGAAATACTCATAAGGTAGCTCCCTGTACTCGCCCAACACATTCGTAAATTGAATATTTGAGTCATGCAAAGAAGTCGGCGATCGCGCAAGGCGCTCCTGTATCTGCAAGACAGCTTGGTACGTACGCCAGTCGGCTTGCATTATACGTTGAAGCAGGTCGCGCATATCGTGGGGAAAGGTACGGATGAATGCCATGATCTGCTCTGCTAGGGATCGTAAGCTCATCACAGAGGTCTGTGTCTCCTCGACTTTTGACAGAATTGCTCGACAACTGCTGTCCACACCTTCCATTTTACTTTCAACGCGCTCGATAGAATCGTGGACCTGATGCAATGTAGCCCGCTGTTCCGCGATCTTCGACATCAGAGTCCCATGCTCTTGTTTTGTACGTGTGTTGATCAACGAGATGGTTTGCCTGTATACAAGGATGAGCCCTCGGCGACCTATAGAATTTGGGTGTCTTCATTACGAGGCATGCGTAGCCAGAAGCAAATTGATGCTGATTTGCTTTGCTGCAACCAGAGCCCTGAGTTTCTCCACTTCTGCCCCGAAACCCACAGCCCATCTCGCCTTGCGGCCAGCGCCGCGGTAACCCGTCCGGTCTGCCCATGGTCCTAACGAGGATTCATATTTCTCTAATTTGGTCATAAAGTCTCGGAGAGGCAGCTGGCAGGCAAGAGCCATGCCACGGATAGCGTTCACATGGCTCAGGTTGTCCTCCGTGGGCTCTAACGCTTGTAGATGTTGCAGAGCATGCTTGAGACCCTTCAGCTCGACAACTGCAGCTTGGTACTCCGAGGATGCCCCACCCGTCTCTTTCAGTGCCTTGATTATCTTCCTCACGAGGTCTATTGTATGCCAGGTAGTCAGTCGCGTCCAACACAATGATGATGCTGGATCCACTCACTGATCCCACTGATGAAATCACCAACGGAGAAGCCAAAGGCAGGCGTCATCCTGGAGCTGGGTTTTTGAGGTGCCTATTGTCTGTCCACAGTCTCATAAACACGTCTGCTCGACAGAGACCTGAGAGTATTGCGGGCAGCATTGCCACGATCTCGAGCCTCTCCTCTGCAGCCTGCGGTGGAGGCGTGGTGCAATGGGGCTCATGCAGCCCCACGCAATGGAAGGGATGACGCGGGTGACATGGCTTAGGCGAGGCGGGTGCGGGGGGGATGCCCGGACAGCCGGGACAGGTCAACCCTAAAAGCCTGAACCTATAGGCATTCTAGTCTCTTTCACCTTCTACATTGATATCGAGGCCCCAATGTCCTTTTCAAGTCTGGTACGTAGCATGAGGTTTGATGGGGCTAGAGACTGCGTGCTTGGATACGGAAATCTGCGTAAGACTTGCATTGATATCCAACGTCTCCCATAACTGTTTATAATCCCTATAAGTAAGTAAAACATGAACGACGAAGAGCCTGGTATCATCCTCCTAGCCTTTGATCCAACGCCGCCGCTGAAAAAGTTCGAACCGTAGACACCAGAGTAGAAAGAAAAAAAGAAGAGCCCCTTGCACCAAATGCATTCCACAATCACCAGCACCATCTGAGCCAAAAAAGAGGTCCCCCTCAACTCGACGACCTCGACATCTTCCTCTTCAACCGCAACCACATCGTCTTGAACCGGAACCAAAATAGCGTCCACTGACTGTGCACCGCTTTGCCCGCCTTGCCCGCCGACTCGGCCGTATCCCCCCTCTTCCGTCCACTCGGCTGCTGAGCTCCCACGGGGAACTCCTGAGGCAGTGTCTGCAACGAGGGAAAGCTTTCATGCGTATCGCCAGCGGTCATGAAACTCGACTTCTCGCTCGCGGCGTTGCTCTTTGCTCGCTTCCGTTCTCGCTTTTCCGACGTCCGTCGCTCGTCTTCCTCTTTCTTTTCCCGTCGTCGGGCTTCTTTTTCCTGCGCACGGGCTTCGGCTTGCTGGTATTTTAGGTCCTTGGCCGCTTCTCGTTGGTTGAACTCCTGGCGCTTCATCTCTACGATTGCCTTTTGGGCGGCTGGGTCAAGGTCTGCGGGGTTCGAACGACTGCGCATGCGGAAGGCGCTTTCGAGTGATGACCTTCCGGCTGGACTCACCATGTCTGATGGTGTGATGGTGTCGGTGTTGAAGCGGAGTGAGGACGGTGTGCCTGGGAGGTTTGTTTGGGAAGGGCTTGTCAAGCGTGCCGATGAACTGGTGCGGATATGAAGAGGCGTGGGTCGTCGTGATGATGGTAGTGGGGCATACGGCGTCCCGACAGTATTTGGTGATGAGCGTGAATGTGAATCGAAGTAAGGTGCTTCGATAGAATTGTTGATCGAAGTATGGACGGTTGGCGACTCACTCTCGAGTGATGTTTTGTATGAGCTTGCTATGGGTGGCGTGTATGGTCGAGGAGTCTGTCGCATGGGATGCACATACTGTGTGCCGTAGCGATGGTTGCTTGTTGTGGTGGTGGACGAAAGTTGTGATGCCGCGCTTGTTGTGCGGTTATGGTATCCTCCTCTTCGACCGTGCCCTGCATCCGGGGCACCACCGATCTCCGACGATGCGTATACTCCTAGTCCTTCATTTTCTGCAGCTGACCGAGACAGATCAATTGACATTTGCTCCTGCGAAGAGAATTTACGCAGAAGCGGTTTTATTTTCACTTTGCTGCTCTTGCGCTCTTTTGTTTCAGGCGCCGAGTATAGATTTGCGTGCGCACTGGCAGGAACGACGGGGCTCGCGGTCTGAAGTAGGTAGTCGGGGACGAAGGTGGGGGAAATAGGACTCTGCGTGGAAGCCGAATTTCCTCGTCGGTGAAGCTTGGCATGATTTGTCCTCGCGGCAGCCAAGGCGCCGTGACTTGGTGAAGATTTGATCTTTGGCAGGTTCTGCTTCTGGGACCTTTTGGAAGGCTTATGCAACAGACGAGGTGGATTCATTGACTGCCCCACAGCGTATGCTGATGATGATGGGTAGGAACTATCCGTGGAGATTTTCCACGCCCGGTCGCCAGATAAAGATGTCTGAGAGGACATGCTGCTCCCCATATGCTGATATGGCAGCGATTCATCGAATGGTCTTGCCATGTTGTGGCTTCACAGGATTGTTTGGCCTGGGGTGTTAGGAAACCGCGTTGGAATGGCGTGAATTGCTACTACCGTCGCATCTTGTCCGCGAGATGTTATTGGAGAGATAGAGAAGGAGAGAAGGCTATCGGCCTTCTGGACAGGCTTGAGAGAAGCTGTCAGTAGCTGCAAATGTTGGGTGGTGCAGTTGGTCTCCTCATGGATGAAACAGCTGGGAGCGGGATAGGCGGAGATCGGAGAATTTAGGGGGTTTGCGATGGCTTATGGCTTATGGCTTGGGTTGGTGTCGTCAGTGAGGGGAAAGGGTATGAATCAGTAAGGTATGCCAGAATATGAAGAATGAAGAAGAAGCTCGATATATAAATGCCTTGAAGATATTATCCATCTAATATGCTCAGAATAATCACAATAAAAGAATTGAATATATACAAAATATTATGGTGATGCCCATATACTTCGGCGGAAGGCGAAGTAGACTCCGTTTTGTTATCGTTTTGTTTTTCCTTCTCCGTCTCCACGCCAAAATCTGACTACGCTCGCACCGCCACATCGCCACAGCCCTCCCGCCGGGCCAGACCGAAAAAGTAGAGTCCATCCCGAGGCATCCGTTGCGCCAACTATATCTCCCATCCCCAGCATTTTTTATAAACAACCAATAAACCCCAGACTGTCTGCGCCTCGGCTGCGCTGATGTGTCTGTGTACGACGCAGCTGAAATTTGTACGAAAGTACGAAACCTAACGTGGCTTAGATGTCAATATCACATCATTGGTGGGAATTGACAAGGAGTGTGGAGGACTCTCTTTCCCACCGAAACCTTCTCGACATGCTGCGCATACTTGCTCGACGCAAAAGCCCAGTGGATTTGAATATTCAGTGTACTCTCGGATGTTATTATCGAGGAAGGATATGTTGCGATAGATGGTATCAAAGCCTGTTCTTTGGTCTTTCGCCGGGCTCCAGATTGAAGGCTCCAGTGTAAAGTATATCTGTGAATGGTACTGCCACTGGATTAATGAGCCACTAGGGACTGGGTAGTGACGTATCTACAGGCTCCACAATCAAGACCATCATCATCTTAGACCATCGACGCCTAGGACTACCGATGGCTTCTTGGCACACTTGGCACTGTTTCCCAGGGCAGTCATCCTGTTTCCCCTCGTCCTTGGCCCACGCTCATGTAAAAGCGGCAGGCCGTGAGCTCTGAACAACAACTCGCGACACTGTAGTCGCAGGAGCGACCCCTTTAGCGCTTGTGGTGGGCTTCTCAATTAGAGATTCTACTGGCAGCGTGCTGGCGACTAGTGCAGGTGAAGGAGATGCGGAAGCTTTGGGTTAATGTGCAAGAGCTGCCGGAGAAGAGGTTGGAGCAGATGCAGCGTTAACAGCGTTGTATCCGATGACTGAAACCCCAGATTTTACGACGAGCTCGCCAGGGCAGGTGACAATTTCCCAATCGAAGCTGGTTATGTCAGTGGTTGCGTCTAGCGGATAATAAGCACCCTACTTCCAATCCAGCGGAAATAACAGCCAGGCTGCAGCGCCGGTGGGAATGAAGAGCAGGTAATGGACGAGGGTCCGTCGTACTGTGCTCCCCAAACGTCCGTGGTTTCTTCCCACTCTGCCGAACAACCATCGGATCCTCCTCACCTTCCTCCGGGAATCTAAGAACGTCTTTGTGAGTCCCCGCGACAGATATGTCAGACACACACCCAAATCAAATTGCATATTGCTGACATCATTCCCAGTATTAGTCGCCTGCACAATCATCTTCTTTCCTTAGAGAACGGTGCTCGTGAAGGTAAGCTGGTAGCAAGAGCAACAATCAGGACTGCTTCCGCCGACAGCTATAAAGCCATACGTTAACTCGACGTTGATCTCCCGGGGTGACTGATCGCTGCACATGAGGCTGTTCTACCCCCGCAGCCCGATTGGGCATTGATATCTGTCAAGGGTTTGTCGGAGATGTCGCACGATCTAACAAATGATGTAATACCGGACAGGCACCATGCGCAGAATGCTTTGCAGCTGTCCCTGGAGATGTTAAGAGGCACTTGTGAAGGTAAGGGAATGCGTACCAGTAGCTGGTGGTTGTGCCGGAGCCTGGTGGTGCTGTAGCCGGGGCTACAGAGGTGCTCAAAAGGACCTGAAAGGCAATAGTAGTAAGGTAAGTTATAGTGGAAGTGCGTAGCAGTATGTACAGAAACCTTGTATATGGAAGAATCAACTTTGAGTAGGAGCAGAATAATAAGCATAAGTCTCGACAAAGAGCCAAGATCTGAAAAACGTGTCCTGGGAAACTCGCAGACTGGCTCGAAGACAGCATACTTTTCGAAGAGATGGATCCTACTTATCCTCATCGATGATATCGAAGCTAAAGTCATCCATCTCAATCTCGATTAGACTGAAACCCGCCTAGAGGAAAATGACACACTCGAATAGAACCCACGTTCAACGCTTGCAGCCATAATCACCGTGCCGATTGTATATCTGAACAATCCATGCATGAATGGGGGGAAGCTAGTAAAATGCTTACCATCCCAGAGATAGATCCAGAAGCGATGACGATCTAGGCTGTAAGGGAATGGGAACGAGCTCGGAGATCAAATGCTTGAAGAGCGTTTTGGATTACGTTCTTCGTGCGAAGGTGAATCGAAAAGGGATAGCTTTACTGGAGGGATTACTAGCAAGCGATAATAGCATGCAATACCAGCAAACGAAGAGATCATCAATCCTCACTCTTATACCACACATAATACCATCGGACGACACTCCCCTCCCCTCACCTCCCTTCCTCACCCATTTCCTAATCTCTGAAATAATCCAGACCGTAGATACTCACCCCATTGAAGCGTAGACAAAACAAAACAATAATCTCCCACAGCACCAGAATCATACCCACAAGCACACGTCCAAGACATACACGACCCCCCTGATAATAATGAATAAAACCTAGACTTGACTTGGCTCAATAGCAGTGAGGGAAAGATACATAAACGAAGGACACATGGAAATCTACAGAGAATAATGACAGAATAGAAATCCCCGAGAATCAGTAAGTATAAAGGCGCGCGTTAGCCTTGGAGCTACCTTATTCATCCATCCATCGGGGATTTTATGATTGGATGGTATTAATGTATTTTAGCAGGGAGAAACAAAGGTGGTGGCGATATTCCGTTCTTGGCAGATCTTGCAAGCGGGAGAGAGAGACTGATTGAGCAAGAGTGGGAAGAGAGAGATCTTAGGATCTTGTACGTGTTCCAACCCTCCAAGTTGACAAGGGCGGTAATTTTCTTCCCTCCTGCTTGCGGAACCTCATGTTCTCGAAGGGGCTCATTCTTCCTCATCAGCTGCGTCTCTCTATCCTGAGATAGGAAGAAGGAGGAAGGAAGAGGGTGGGTTGACATCATGAAAATTGTGGCTTCTGACGAATTTGCTTGGTTGGGAGAAGTTGTGGACGAAGTGAGGGACGGGACTGGGGGGGGGGAAACGGGGGATCAGTGTGGAATGCAGGACGGGGAGTATGTTATGTCGTAGTTCGGCGCTATTAGAGAAAGCCTTGACCAAACCTGCTTGAGAGGCATGATGGCAGTGAATATTGTAATTGGAAGAAATTTATGATACTGAAGACCTTGGTATTGTTGCTTTCTGAGCCAACGCTACCACTGCCTCAATAGCTGAGTACGTGCCATGCTCCACGTGCCAGTCCCTCCCCATTCCAATATGTAGGAACAAGGTTACAAGTTCTCTTCACCCATGTCTTGGATACCCTGAGCTAGAGGTGATCATCTGAGGATAGCTTTTCTAGAGTCCATCGAATAGAAGGGTCGGTGCATCGATCCATGTAATCCAAGTCAGATTCCTTCTGGGGGCTGCTGCTCATCATCGCGTCTTGGCACTCTCTAGCGAGCCTTCTCATGTCTTCGTCCTTCTCCATGCCCGGGGTGAGGTTGATCCGAGCTTTGCCCACGTTGCGGAGTAGTTTCAAGGGTTGAACAATCCATTCAAGTACTGTCATCTTACAGGACATATCATGGGAATCGGATACAACACCGCTTTGTCGCTCCCAGAGATAATTTTCGCAAAATTGAGGGCCAGTCAGATTTGCTGGTCAAGGCATCCGGATGGTTTGTAGGACCAGTCAAGAAAATCGACACGGACGTTTTTGAGTGTTGGCTGGCGATAGAGGATTGAACAAATGCTGAACAGTGCATTCCGGAGATCGAGGAGGAAGTATCGAAAGTCATGCGCCCAAATCTCGATTTGGACCTGTTTCACCATGTAAAAGGGAAAGTAGAAAGTCCCCTCTGGTTTCAGCTCATTCGTTCTGATATATCTCATCCCTGGTTCAAATTCTCTAAATTTTGGTAATGGGGCCGTCGACCAGGCCGTGTTCCAGGGTTAGGAAGTCAAATCCTCTGCGAGTCACATGATCTCTGAAAGCACGGTTGTACATGAACGCAGTACCCTCGGTGTAAAGTTGGTGGTTAGCTCGAAGTATAGCGGTGTGACATGCCTCGTCATTAGGGCGGTAATTGAGAACGTTCGATGAGCACTCCAACGGATTTGGGGGTTTAACCTCCAATGAATTTGGCAGAAGGTGACCCAGGATTTTGTTGCGGACCTCAATCGGCAAGGCCACCAGAGGGAAAGGCTGAACGGACTCTACGAGTACGGGAGGCGGAGTGCCTGTATCGATAGTGTCCTCCATGGCTAGAAAAGTGAACACGAAAGGCTTGATGCAGTAGAGAGATGAGCAGTGAATATTTCTATGGCGTCCTTCGTTGTCAGAGGTGGAGCAACAACGATGAAGAGGGAAGGAGTCGAATTCTTTGAATGTATGTACGGTTGAGAGCGTAGGAGTCAGTGGACTGACTGAGACCCTTGGTGACGTTGTCTGTGGTGTGCACGAGGGTGGTATGCTTGTGAGTTGCTGGAGGTTGAATATTGTGATGGAAGATAATGTTATGTGTGCGAGTGTAAGGAAGGTAGGATCACGGTCTCAGATCTAGCTGGTCCGTTCCCGCAGTGGAAAATGATGTTGGAGGAAGTGTTTAAAACAACCTCTAACTTCTCTCTTTGAAGTGTTGATATTCTGCTTTACAGGTGTGTTAAAGTAACTTGCTTGAGACGTGTTTGACCGTCCAAGCTCTTGGTGTCAGCTTCTACTGCTCTGTGTTGTGCGTCAAGGACGACTGTACGATGGATCATCGATGCAACTCCACAGAACATCACTAAAGACGAGACTCTATAAATGCAGGGACGCAAGCATGCCTAGGCATGAATTCCAGAGACGTGACAGACTTGGAGTATCTCTGGCGAGACATTTTCGCTGCCGTTTTGTAACATATCTCGAACTTCCTCCTGTCTTGCACACTTAATCCATCCCGATGCTCAATCAGATCACCCAACATTATATTGCCACCCGAGCTCACTCGCCAGAATCCTACTTGTTGGGGTAAAAGGTTGGAGATACATTCCATCCCACAAACAAGGGCAGTGGCAAGAATACATAACCCGATCCATCATCTCCGTTCCTCCAAGTGTAGCGCTATGCTAAGCTAAGCCGAGCCGATAACTCTCTCGCTATCCCAAAGAGTCCGTATCCAAACGTACCATCCAGATGAATTCGGGGCTGCACTCCTGCTTGAAAATCACGAATGGAATCTGAATGGGAGATCAAGTACATTCCTTACCGACCCCTTACTCTCGTAAAATAGGACTGTGACTCGACTTGCGTTGATTGTGTTGATTGTATATTGTACAGGACCGCATACCGTAATAGATGCTTTGGCGCTTTGATTAACTGCGCTTGAAGCAAGCAAGCGGTTCGTCCGCTTTTTTCGGATTTTGCGCGGAACCGATCTTTGTTCTAGAACATGGTTATTTCGTCGCGGTTTCTGTGGTGGTGTGGTTTTGGGGAGATGTGAGGTTGGTTGGTGGAGAGGGGAGGGGAGTGGAAGGAAGGGAGGTGGCAGGGATGGAAGTGATTGAGGCTCTTGTGTGAAGATCCATCGTATGTCTAGTGCGTTTTATTTTTCTATCTATCCTAGCAAGATCAAACCTGCTTGCTTCTATCTAAGATAATCGTGAGTCTAAAACCAACATATCCTATTATTGCATCTGTCCAAGTAATATCAAACCCGCAGCTGGTCAGCAGTCTTCATATCCAGAGACATCGCCGAATGTGGAGAGTGTCTATTCGAAAATGGCGCGTCATGATCCTTATCTCATGCTGGGCTCTCCAAGTACGACTCAAGTCCTTCTTCACCACCCTCGCCTCGCTCCCTCAAGCTCCCACCTCAATCAAAAGCCCCCTCTTTGATCGTCCGCTTGCTGACCACCTGCCCCATATGCGTCGGCAGGAAATTCTGCCCTTTTCGCCGAATGGCCACCCAAGCCTTGATGAACCGGAGACATTGTTCTGCCTTCATTGCGGGCTTGGCGGTGATCATGACGGAGAGGAATGAACGATATTCTTCGATTGAGTTGAAGTAGAGCTGGCCGGCAAAGAGATGCAGCTCGCGTCTGAGGCTAGACGGTAGGCTCTGCCAGCCGACCACGGAGGGATACGTCAGGCCAGGCGGGGCGAGATCGACGGCACGCATGGCTTTGGTGACGCGGGGCTCATAGGTATGCAGCTTTACGTTTGCGGAACTCGCGTGAATGTCCTCGAAGAGCTGGTTTGCTTCGTACTGGGAGATGAGAAGCAGGTCGGTCGGCGACGTAATATCTTTGCTCGTGAGAATCCAATTTGCAGGACGAAGGTAGCTGTCGTAGTGGCCAGAATTTGGGCGATCCACCGTCCGGATGAAATCCGCCGTTACTCTCAGATGCCCAAGAAGCTCTGCTGCAACTGCATCTTTGGCTGATGTGTGACTAACCACGTCATACGCTCGAAGAAAATTTTGTAGTATATGAGTGCTACCAGTGAGCACATACTGTCGAAGCAGTTTGTCCACACCACGTTCAAGCGCCTTCAGGCGGGGAGGGCGCTGTATTTGTGTCTCTTGCTCAACTTCATGCGCCACTTCTCGCTCATGCTCCTCCTGCATTGACGCGCCTTCTGATATGGAGAAGTCGACGCTCCGCCATATCGAGAGCAGTTCTTGTACAATCGGGTCAGTATCCGTTTGGCTAGAATCTATAACACTTGGGACCGTGCTGATCTTGAGGGATGCAGGAGCGTAAAGATCCGTGAGCCGCTGCTCTTCTTTCTCCCTAAATGCCGATATGACACCCAGCGTAGCATCAGTCTCCTTGGCTACGTCCTCGAGACTGGGATAGCTTTTGGCGAAGGAAGCCATATGCTTTTGTCTCTGATGATGACTCAACCCTTGCAGCACTCGAAGCGGTTGGGAGCGCTCAATGCTTAAGCAGCTCTGCTCAAGACTCCAGGCGACAACGTCGTACCCATCAATATCGCTGCCGGGTTTGCCTGTAAGTTCTATGATGCTCTGGTGGACTTCTGGTGGCGCCACAAACATCAACGACTGACCTTGACCAAGCTTGCGAAGGCGCATACACGCTGTAGAACTGTTAGCCCCAGTGTGAATTTGATAGTTGAGGACTTGCCTTGGACGAGCTTGTCTTTCACCAGTCTTGGGCCTAGAGTCACGGCCGCACGAGTATTGATTGGCAACTTTAGATCGGTGCCTCTATTATGTACTTCATCGAGATAAACAAGGCATCGATCCATACGGGATTGAAAGGAGGATGCTGTAAGAGTTTGGAGCTTGGCGTTTCGGGTTAGTACCATGACACTGTCGTCTTTATCAAAGAAAATGCCTGCATCAACATCGGAGATCATGGCCATCCAAGTCCTGATCACGTCCTCATTGGATAAATCCAATACCTGTGCCCCGACGTCAATCAAAATCCGCACGTGGGGCTCGGCCTCGGTGATAACCTGGAGCAGTACTTCGGTGGACACTTGCCGACCTGCAGGATCTTTCGCACACATATAGCGCAAGTTCTCTTTCCGTACGACGTAATCCAGGACCTTGCCGCTGGTATGATGAAGATTTGGCAAGTCTTGCTGTGTGATCGAAAGTGGGAGCAGGAAACGATTGTCGTTGGTCCCACTAAAGCCTGTGGTCAGTTGGGGCCCTCCAACTTTAGCTGGCACATCCCAGCCAGATGTTGAGAGTTTCTCATCGAACTCTTTGCCTTCTTTGGGAAAGACGACGTTGGCCAAGAAGAAGTCGGTAATCTTTTTGCAGTGTCTCAGAGCCGGAAACAGCTCGTTGTTATACTGTTGGTCATCTTCAAGGTTTACAGCGCTCCAGTCTCTAAGACGGATTGGCAAATTAGAGCAACGGCTAATCCACGTTCCATACTCCAATGAAGGATCAGCGGCTTTGGAAAGCAGCTCAAAACACTGTCTGGTTTGTTCTTTGGACAGACCAGAGTAATAATACGATAGGCAGGTCAGGGCTATCGCAACGTCGGGGTGCCCAAACTCAGCGCTCGGAGCAGGAACGTCTTTTGCGCGGTAAGGGACAGCCGATAGACAACGCGAGGGATGTAAGCCGTAATTGACGGACCATCGCTTTCCCCGTAGTACGAAGAGTAGAATCTTGTAAGCGATGAGACCTCGTATCAAGAGAAGATTCTGTAGAAATGTTGCTCCGCCACCATAGAAGCTCTTGATCACGTCAGAGTCCTCATTCGAGACATTTGAATTTTGAATAAAGCGTAGCACGGCCTCTTTTACCCGTGTCGGACATTGCTCGAAGCTCAGCGCAGGGAGATGACTTTCCAGGACGTCATCAGCTACATTACTCATAAGTCTCTGGCCAACAGACTCCGAAAGCAGTCTAATGGTAGGAAAGCTTGAGCTGGTCCGATGGTTTAGCTCTATTTGACTCGGGTCTACCGTTTGAAGCATGGTAGCGTGCTTCTCAATAAGGTCGAACATCGTTTGTGTCAGGATCCAGCGGTCTGGCTGCCCATCCATTAGTCGTTGAGTGCCCAGAGTGTAGATGAGCTGGAACTTGACATCAAGGATTTCATCGCTTTCGTCTAGAAGATCTCGAGCTTTCCCTTCCAGCCAGCTCTGTGCTTTGAGGAGTGGGGAAGCAATCTGAAATTCTCCCGCGGTGAGTCGCTCGATGCCTATTAGCTTGAAGGAAAGTATATGCTCTGGCTGAGCAAGAAGAATGCCATTAGAAGATCTACAAGCCTCTTGCAAGACCTGGATCTGCCTGACCACTGCCGCAGTGAGTTCAATTTTCCTCGTGAATGGCATGTAGTAAATTGGGCGATCTAGCAAGCCTCCCAGACGCATGGCGAGGGTATCAATCATTTGCTTAGCTAAAGACTTGAGGACGATGACCCTCGAGAGTCGGCTGCCATTTGCAATTGCAGCAGCAACAAGTGGAACGATCACGGACGACTTTCCCTCTCCCTAAAAGGTGTTAGCAAGCTGCATATTTAGGGAGCTCGGTAGACTGGACCATGTTTAGTTGAGTGAGAGAGTTGGAGGACGATGACGGGTTCAACATCTGGAGTGCGACTTGAACTTGGTTTGGGCGGATTAGGAAGTCATTTTCTATTTCAATTAAAAGCCATTCAGGCCAAAGATCGGATCCCCATCCAACGCGGCCAACGTTTTCCAACTCGGCACACAGACTTGGGACGTCGTTTCGTTCCCCAACCAGTACAAGTCGCCGGGCGCGCTGGAGGATTGTTATTGCCTCACCTAAGACAAGTAGGCGGTATTTCCAGTGAAAGGGCAGCTTCGACAAGTTGAGCAAGAGTTTGATCACAGAGCGGACTGTAAGTCGTGGCCAAAGAGCCCCAGCATCCAAGATCCCTGAAATTCGGTCTTTGGGCCTAAGACTGTCGTAGATAGCTTCTAATATCTCCATCACATGTTTCTCGCAATCTATGCGATTGATTAGAGGGTCCTCAAGCGAGCAGGGCATGATATTGGGAACGAGGCGTTCTTTGCGCTTATAAAATGCATCGAGGCTGGCCACAAGCTCATCGCTGTACTGCTTGCGGACAGATGATTTTCCTCGTTTCTCTCCCAACCCTTTTACCAAGTCACGGAGTTTCGGGTTGAAGTTTGAAGCCTGTGATGTACTTTCAAGTGTCATGACTTCGGGCGTTCGGGGTAATTGTGGAGGTGTAACCGATATGAGTATAGGTAATGTTGGTAGTAAAGAGGCAGCATCCAGTCTTGAATGGCCCTGCCACGTTTGCCAATCATCAGCTCTGTAATTGTGAGTAGGTCGGTCTTCGTACATGCGATCCAGTATTGACTGAGCATTGCCTATGTAGTTGTGGAACTCTCCGTTTTTGGTCCAATGAGCGAAAAGTGTTTTGATCTCATTACTTGCAGCTTTAATATTGAGTAGACTTGCATTTGTAGCTCCAGGAGCTTGGGGTATGCTACATGGCCATTGACCACCGTAGTGCTCTAGGACACTGTTGCTCTGCTTCTCTTTTTCATCATTGTGCTTCCTTTCTTCCGCTCGCCGTTCAGACGCACTCATGTGATTGGTTGAAGGTTGGAACGATTTCATATGCCGCTGGATAACAGGTTGTACACTTGAAGAAAGGAAAGTGATGCCGTGAGTTAGTGTAAACGAAGAATGGCGGGGGGGATTGCCAATTGTGCGCAGCTCGCGCGAGAAAGCGAATGCTAATAGAGTGACTAACTGGATGGGATCTGAAATATTGTCGCCATATGCTATCGTTGAGAATAGGAAGAGTAACCGATATGTGTCTTGTTGTTGCGAGCTTGATCGGCAAAGTTCCAGAAGGCTTGCCCATGAAGAAGCAAAAGAGAGATCCAGCAATTCGGATAAGGGTGTTGAAGACTCAAAGCGCGTTCCGAATCCAGATATTGTTCCCAGGGACTGCAGCTCTTGTAAGAGTCTCCGCGATACTTTACATTTCTGGGGCCACTCTCTGACGAGTGATGCGATGTTGAACGTTCTAGCTGCTCGCTCACCCAATGCAATGCAATCACGGGCTTGGTACCGGACGTCCCATCGATCCTTAGCTACACTGACACCTCTGTCAGAGTTGTAGAAGCCAATGTTTCTGATACCCGCACGGGCCAAAATGTCCTTGTCGCGACCGGCGTAGAGGTCGGAAGCTCCTTTGCTGCCTGGATAGAACATGAGGAAACGGTCTCCGGAGGCCACAATCTGCTGAGCAAGCATTATGAAATCATCATGTTGGGCTATCATGGATAGTTGGGGGTTCCATCTAACTTGCTGCATCACTCTGAGGTGCTTCGGGTAAAGCTTACGGTCAGGAGTCAGCTCAGCAATCCATGTCAAAAGAAGAATTATCTCCTCGTCTGCTGGTTTCGTCAAGCTCATGGATTGAGACCGAAGACATGCCAAAGACTCTTCCGTTCCAGTGTTGCCAGTAAATGGATCTGGTAGCACGTAAGACGTGACGGCATGAAGATAGGCCTTGTATAAAGCGCTCGTAATGTCTCCAGAGCCTTGAAGGCGCCGTAAGACTCCATCGATGTGATACCGAAAAAGCCGGATTTTCTGACCGCTAGTGCTCATTGTCACACTGACATGATGTCCTGATTTGGAGACGAAGACCTTTCCTTGAGGAACTATCAGGAGACGGTCATGTTTCCCAGCCAGCTGACCGATCCCGCAAAGAACCAAGCGGCTCTTAAGCCCAATCATAGTCCCGAGAGACTGGTCAGGATCTACGATTCGACAAAGCTCATGACACTGAAAGCGACCCTGCTGGTTTAAGTAAAAGTGTAGATCGAATCTGGAAAGTAGACAAGTAGTTGTTGACTGGCATTGAGAGATATGTGAATGTTTTCCCAGGTCTCCAATGCTCTGAATACATCCATTGTCTTCGTGAAGGTAGCGCTTTGTACATCAATCAATCTCGTATTGCCTTGGAAAAGATATGACGAAGCTTTCGCCTGATATTGCAAGCGCCAGTTCTTCATGTCGCTAGTCCACAGTTTCTTTATGGATCTGAATTCTATTTCATGAGACGAAAGGTCGAGCCAGTGGGCGAAGTCATGGACGAACTTGGAAGGCATGTCACCCACGAAGATGTCGTGGGGCACATATTCTAAAACTTGCGAACCTTGACGCAGCCTGATCACCACTTTCCCTTCACGTAGCGTGAAATAGGCCAGGTGGCCATAGAATTTCTGGGCTGTCATGTACAGCATTCCTGGCATATCTGCGGCAAAGACATTCAGAATCTGGGATCCAAAAACCCTTCGATAATTTTTGCTGCTGAGGTATTCTCTTGGAAGTCGGCCTAGAGGTCTTCCATCCACCAACAACTCCCCGTCTAGAACATTGTATAGCACCTTTTGCGAAGCGTAGCCGGAGGATGGTTTCGTGTGTGTCGTCACCCATCGCCCGTTTGGACCGGCAAGGGCGACCCAGCTGTTCGATGCTGATTGAAAGCTAGGCCAGACTTGGGATATTCCTTGGTCAAGGCCCAGGTTTTTGTCCGTCGTGATAAGGCGAAAAGCGGTTTGATGAAGCGCCTGCGTCAGTTTAAGATCGTGTAAGTACATGCGGCGTGTGTACGGCGACATGGATGTAGCATCGCCAGGTACGTTCTCTCGAACCAGCATGCAGCTGATAACCCACGTACTCAAATCGCTATCGCTGTCTAACACTTTTGGAATGTGACTACTGTCAACATCGTAGGTTAACTTGCAGAGCATGGCAGCTTTCAGCAAGCGGTGCTGAAGGTTCTGCACCTGAGCCACTTTAGTAGCTTTGTGCAGAAGACTCCTTAGTTCCACCATCCACTTGCGAGTGATTGCGCGAATGCGTTCTAACGTATGCAGAGTCAGCGGGATAATACGATCTGGCGCAAGAGAGAGTAGTCGAAGCGTAAGATTCACTAGCAGCATCATAGCAAAATCGGTTTTCCAATCTGCTTCCACGGTGTCCAAGCTTTCCTTGATCTTAGCCAAAAGCTCCTCGCAGAATGATGGGTCCTCAAGAGCACGGTGTGAGATTCTGTGCACATTGTCTCCACTGGATCCTGCTTGAAAGGCAGCATGTAGAAACAGTGTTGAGACAGCTTCAGTATTCAAGCTCATGTTTGAGGCGTTCAACTCGCGTTGGATGTTTAACCACTGGGTCTTTTCACCGTCTGCACGTAGCGAGCCAAAGCTAATGAATTCATGCAGACTTAACATACTTGGACAGATGTCCTGCTTGGCTAAAACCTGATTTTGTGCATGATCCGTTGAGTCGACAGCAAATTGCAAGTTGAAGTAAGGACCACTGGGAAGCGGCTGGATACATTTGTGCTGGAGGCTTGGCCTGATCGTCTGTTCTTTCACCCAGCACAACTGTGTTTCATCTAGCATTGCGTATTGTAACGCATTCCTGCTGTAGATGTCATTGTAGCGAACCGGAAAACTTTGGATGTAGTGTGTCTTTTCAAAAGACTTTATCTTCGATGCTAGTACTAGGCGGGACGACTTCTCGCGGCTGTAGCTCCGAAGCCCAGAGTACTTATGCAAGGTATCGGCGTATTGTTCGCCATGAATGCGCTCTGGCCTCCCAATGTCGTGCGTCAGCATCCATGTAAGGTTACGCCAAGCCACAAAACCTATCGGACAGTCAAGCTCGAACACAGCGGAAACGCAGGAGTACTCGTTAGTAGGCAGCGGCCATTCGTATTTCCGAATTCTCATGTCATTGGTTTCGCTGTTGAGATCGCACTTTTTGCAAGATGCGCTATGCACAGTCCAACCGTAGGTATCCGTAGTGTCTTCGCATCTGAGTCCCTTTGCTTCGGAAAGAAGCCGTTGATGCTTTTGCGACGCTTCCTCCCATTCAGACTTCTTGGCCGCCTTTTTCATCGAAGCTTCTGCCTCTATACGGGCTCTCAGATCCCGATGTGAAATAGACGTAGCATAGTATGCCACCGCGAATGATCTGCTCCCTGGGTCGGAGAAGATAGAGGGATTCTGTTGGGTTGCGTGGGTAAAGCGAAATGTGATGTGCTGTTCTACTTTTTGCAGACGCTGCATTTGGTGCTTCTTGGGTAATAGAAGCGGATAAAACAGGTTGTTTGGGACCACCGGAGAATACTGCTTTAGTAGTGGGAAGAGACGTAGCGCCAAGCCATCGATCGCAACCCAGAGCTCTGCAATTGTCAGTAACATAATAGATAGCTGCTCTGGTGCGCCGGCGTAAGCAGTTTCTGAAGTGTGCCAATAGCTTTCCCCGAGGTCGGCGAGCGCCACGCAGTCCTCAGGAGCTGGTGAGCAGGAATCAAACCTGGCAACCCAGAGAGGAAGAGAAACTGCAATCCAGCTTTCAAATTCGGCAAGCACGAATACGACATCTTCCTTCGTAGCATTGCTCGTGTCATACTTGGAAGCCCTCGGTACCATCCTAGCCTTGTTCGACAATCTGGAACAAAGGCTGTTGCGGAAGGAGGCATAACCTGATTCTTTGCCAATGCGGCGTCCAAGTACGGCCTACTCGCGCACAAAGAGAGTGCTGTGTCGGGGACGAAAGATGTACATTGGACTGTTGTCGGGCGGCCGGCGTCCAGTCTTTGCACCTCTTCCCACTTCAGACTCTGTCGGGCCCTCACTCGCTGGCAAGTATCCAAGGCTTTCTGCTGAACAAAGTCAAAGGTATGTGCACCTAGCTTATGCACACGACGAGCGACTTTGGTCAGGATGACATGGCATTCATCCACCGGCTTATCCTCCAGTAGCGCCACGGACGCAATTTCCGACAGCAGATAACCCATAAAGTTCTTATACTGGATATGGCCTCCTTCTGTCCGTAATGCTCGGCACAATGTCATTTGTATAGTGACCCGTATAGCCAGCCAAAGAGGCGATCGTCGCCATGGCAGAAGAGCGCTACTCCACAGAACGTCGTCTCTTGTTCGTTTGGAGATCTGTTGTGCTTGGACAGGTTCTCCCACAGAAGCTAGGATGGCCACAAGCATGTCGCTTACAAGTCCAGGATGAGCAGTGTCTCGAACCTCTGCCATCTTGGAGCCCGCCTTTTGGGACTGGGGCATCATTTCGCTAATGACCTCCATATCTAGCTTGCTGAGTGTAGCTGCCAATTCGGTACGAAACCGAGGGTCATTGAAGATCGAGATACGAACAGCACGGGCATGGGCAGGGAACGTGCGCAGTAGACTTCCTTTGCATCCTATTACAGCGCCAGCTGAGGGGGAAGCCTCAAAGCATTCAAACACAACCGTTTCCTTGTTCCTTCGCAACATGAGCACAGCATTCTGAGCTTTGATCGGTACCAGGAGAACATCTGTGGAGGCGAGATTAGCAAATCAAGCAGCGAAGTCTATCAAAGCATGGCAGAGACACACCATCGACTGTCAGCTCCGAAAATAAACGGGTGAGGAGCTCCGTAGACAAATTTTGCGCTGAAACCAGTGTAGCGCAACGTAAGAGCATGGTTGTGATGACGCCCCATGCCTCACCAGACGCAGACGTGGTGCTGTGAGTGTCTTGCTGGTTCTGGCGACAATAAGAATTGGCTTCCGATGAGAGGAGGCGGAGAAGGTGTTGTTCGCCAGGACGAGAGGTGTTTGAATCATCCGCTTCCTGAGGCAACTTGGGCGGTAAGACGACATGGTTGATGATGAAATCTAGAGATTCTGCAGAGGATGGAACCATGGCCATGAGCTGGCCAAATAGATGGCCGATGGAAGATCTAGTTGCGGTTCAAGCAATCCGTTGAAGCGAAGAGTGAGAAGATCAGTAAATGTAAGCCATGCCAGATCGTTCCAGAGGCGGAACCTTTTGTGAGAAGTGAGCGCCAGCTGTTTACCGCCATTTGAGCGACTGCGGACCGAGGTAATGCACTGACCCGTTGATGCATCAATGATGTGAGTAAGCAGTGATTGAGAGGTGATGCTGAAGTGTCGTGGAAATGAGGTGGTGTGTGATGCAGTTATACTTGAGAAAGTGAGAAAGAAGCCGACGTGACGATGATATAGAGAAATATCTAAATATCTGATGGATGTATCAATCGGGTTAACTAATGGAAAGAGAAGTGTTGGAGTAAGTGGTCAGACTCAAGTGTGCAAATTGTCTTATCGGCAAACACGTCGGGTTTCAGCATTAGATGGTATAATTCTGGTCAGTTTCAGGCATGATTGTTACACAAAGAGAACTCAGCTCCGTGCAAAATTCCGCTGGCGCCGCAGGCAGCAGCAGATATCAAATCTCGTATGCGGCTAAGCAAACGTCCACCACCCGATTAGGGCTCCGATATCCCACAGAACCCATCCAGCTCAACCCACCCCAGCGGTCCACACACCGACCCTACTTCCACCACCAGCACCACCAGCGCACCCAATCCCACGCGTTCTTCTTCTGCTCCTGCTCTTCTCTACTCCTCGTACCAACCCCACTACTCACCTTATTGCCCGCGTCGCAATACATCCCACCGGCCCAGGTAACCCTAGCCCCCTCCCTCCTTCACGCTCGTCTTAATTCACCGCAGCCGCCCTAAGAGCCCTTAGTCTCCATTCTTTCTGCCCTCTTCAGGCAGTATATTCCCTCCAGAGCCACCTTCATGTATTCCCCAGTTCTTTCTCAAATCATTCCGTATTTGACCTTGGTAGATATGGGACCGGATCCTCTCCATTCGTGCCATTCATTGAGAGTGCGCAGCTCTCCATCGCGGCCATTGAGTGTAGCGGCAGTAAATACAACCAAAGCCACCTCAACATATCTCCCGCCACTTTCTCAATCCCCTCCATATAAGGCCCCACCCACCCACTCTTCAAAAACAAAAATCGAGGCTAATCACCGCTCCTGGCACTTGGAACGCGTGCTGTCCATTGCGGCTTTTGTGTGTAGCCGCAGTAGACACCACCAAAACCACCTCACCTCCATCATATCTCCCCACCCATCTTTTCCACATTTTACCCCATACAAGACTCTACCCTCACCTGCTCTTCAAAGAAAAAGGCCAGAGCCATCTCCACTCCTTGCCCTGGCATTGAGAGTGCGTGACTGTCGTGTGTAGCAACTTGCTAGCTAGAAACGGCCGTGAATCAGGCTGTGAGAGTTATGCTGCTGTGCTTTACTATGCCCTACTCTGCTCTTTTTGGCTCTGCTCTGCACTTCTCTGTTGGGCTCTGCTCTGCTCTGCTTGGCTCGGCTCTGGGCTGGGATATGGGATCAGGTGCTGGAGACTCAGCGGTGCTGTGACTCTAGGAATATGTGTGGTATGGTATAATATGCGTGGTATGGTATGCCGTGGTTGGGTAGGAAATGCGTACACCTTCCAAGGCGGAGAAGGGGAACGCAGGCTTTGGAAGTGGGGAAAGGAGGGGATTCTAGAAGGGCATCAGCGCATGCTTGTTCGTGGCTCGTGATTGGAAAGCTTGAGGGTTGGAGATTGCGCAGGGTTCTTCGTTGATGCTAATGTAGGGGAAGAGTTGAGGGTTTCGCAGACTACGGAGTAGAAGGTTCCCGATGTCGTTGGTCTTGGCGCCAAGGATATCTCTCGATTGGCCAATCATGTTTGACGGAGAGGGGGTTCGTCCTTTTACTGCAATGGATCATTTTGTGTTGAATATACCATCTGCACGTACGATCTGTTGAGGAATGAAGAACTCTTCGTTGGTTAGCAGATTAGGCGTTAGAGCTATGGATATGTACATGCAATCACTGCTTCATCAACGCCATATGCTTTTGCTTGAGCCTTGAATTGCCAACAGTCGCTGCCATGCATCTCCTTCATGTAGTGCTAGCCTAGGAAAGGATAACCTCCGTCGGACCAGCAAGGGCACCGAAACTCGACAGCTGGTCCTCGGTCAATGCATCAGCGGTGGAGAAGGTCGTAAGCACGGCAAACGCTGCACCAGCGGCTCCCTCGGGGACAGGGATCGTAGCACAGCCAGTTCCGCAGCTCGTGACTTCGGTATAGGTAACGTTCGTGACCATGTTGATCAGACCGATGTAGAGAGGGGTGCCAGGAGCCACCTTTACGAAGAATGTCGAGGGGTCGAAGGTGAACTTGAGCAATGCGCCGGCGGGAGTCGGGGGCTGAAGGTTTGGAGGTGGCATGGGCGACTCGAGCGTCAGCTTGGGAAGGATCGGGAGAGGCAGCTGTTGGGGGCACTCCACGATGAACATCTGAGCTAGGTTGTATGCGAAGACGGCAGTTAGAGCAGTGTCGAAAGCCGTAGGGAACGGTGAGCCACCCACGCCGGCGCGGAGGTATGCGTCGTGGCGGGCTTCAACCGTGACGATGCTGGCAGAAGCGACCTCTAGCATTGGGTCATCCGTGATAAGCTCTGCACCTCCAAGGTATGCACCGATGCCGACGGAGGTGATCATGTTGGCTAGATCGACGAAAGAGGTGGGGGAGTTGTAGGGGAGCTTGTAGCTGCAGGGTGGGACTGGAGTGTAGCCGGCTTTCTCGAGAATGGCGCTGATAGTAGCGGAGTGGATTGCTTCGTGCTGTTAGGAAAGATCGTTAGCACTGCTCCTGCGGAGATCAAGAAGCTTGCAAGGTAGCATACCGAAGCAATTACGCCAACGTTTTCACGGAAGCCAGGTGGGAAGCCAGCCGCAGTGTGCTCGGCATCGGTGAAGTTCTCAAAACCGCCCGTATACAAGGCGAGCTCGAGGTGTTCCAAGTAGAGAGCGAGCTGTAGGACAGACTCATCAGGAGCGCTGTCGACGGGTGGCAGGGTATTGGCTCTCTTCTCGACTGGAGCGGCGACCACAGATGCCACGAGGCCAGCTAGACAGGCAAGGGTGAAACGCATGTTAGCGTTAATGGTCTTAGTGGTCTGGTTCGGTGAAAGGAGTCGCTAGGTGTTGAATGTTTAGAGACCGGTACCTGCAGCAGCAGGAGCTGGGTCATATATGGAGCTCTGGTTCCCCGCATCCGCTCTTTCCCCATGTTTGCCTCTTGCCTCCATCGCTGGGCTTGCCGCATAGCCTGAGCTTCCGCATCTTCTTTTCCTTTTGAAGTTGGCATCATGACATTTTCGATCATAGCTGTTATAGCGTGGATCTGGGAAGGAAGTTATGCGATTCGCTGCAGATGTCTCGTGGTCTGAGGCTGCCCGTTTCTGGAGAAGCAGAATGCGGGGAAACAAAGATCGAGACTAGCGCGACACCCCTAAATTAGACTAGCGTTCGTTTTTTGCCACGAATATTCTGACCTCAGCCGCTACAACAATAATACTTGGTACTTGGTACTATGAGCTGCAGTCAATTCAGTTCCTTGTCTGTATGTTGCTCCTCTGGCTGTCTCGTACTCCTACGTACTCGCTTTCATATACCGACGAATGCCGAAACCGAAAAAGACGCTTGCACTTATAACCCTAACTCTAAAGGTAATCATAATACTACCGCAGTCTTACCGAGCGAAGTCCGAACTTCCGATGGAATTCTTTCCAAATCCCATGTCAACTCTGCCAGTTATTTTCTCTTCTTTTTACTTTGTATCCTCGGATATATTACACGCATTTGCGATAGGTATAAGTACGCCGGTCTGTGAAGTATTAGAAGCTGTAGAAGCTACGTGCTCAGATAAAGTGCTCAAGTCACATCCCTATTCAAACATTTCCCTGTAAACCATCCACTGCTCAAAAATGCAGCTCATCCAATTCCTCCTCGCCTTCACCTTCTTAACCTCTGCCTACGCCATCCCGGATTCACCGGTGGATGCCAGCGGAGGTGCCGGCGGTACCAACACCGGTAACGCTTTGGGCTCTGCTTTGGGCTCTGTAGCTGCCGTGTCTAGCGCGACCTCATGTGGGCAATTCTTTGTGCCATTCATTGAGTGGGCTCGAAGAAGCAATTGCTGATGATCGCGCTGTGTCAACAGTCTCAACCTCTAGCACCAGCTCCCAAACCAGCTCCGCTACATCAAGCTCTCGCAGTACCGCTTCACCTAAAGTAGCGGCCGCCGCTATGCTTCCACCTGATTGGGCTGTTGCTGGGGGATTGGCCGTCGTTGTTGGAGGAGCTGCGATCATATGAAAAGTTACCAGTGCCGCAACAACATGGTAGGATGGAATGAATGACAATGGAAAACCATAGTCTGGGGTGCGGGGTGTTTCGAATTCAAAGATGAGCAAGTTCTTTGCGGACCTGGGATAGACGAATAAGGATTGAGTGACGAATATACATGGTGTCTGGATTAGACGTCCCGTCGAGACATGTATCGTGTGTTCGATCCATCGATCCGGGAACTACCTGGGAACTTCATGGCAACGAGCCGCCCTTCATCACCACGTCACCCTGATTGCGCTTCGCCACCACAAGAGCTCCTTCCCACCGCTCTCTCTTCTCTTCTCTTCTTTTCTCCGTCCTGCATTAGACCCAAATCAGGCTGCTGGATCTGTGGCCAGTCCACTGAGGGCTACAACTCGACGCGCCAACTGCGAGCTTTGCTGGACACGCCTCCATCTTCTACCGCCCAGGCAGGCAGTAGAACTAAGGTAAGCTACTGACTGAGGCGCAAAGGCTACATAGCTTTTACCCTCTGGCCCAAGCAGCACCAGTTTCTTGATACGAAGAGCCCATTGCATATTATCAAGCCATGCATCACGAAGACCCACCATCGATAGACTCCGCTTCATCAACTGGCTGCCGCCAGAGGTTGCAAACTGTGTCTGCTCTTACCTTTTTGGTAGTCCAGACAAAGCAAGCGTCCGCCTGCTCTCCGAACTCTGGAGTAACGTTGCCAGGCCAAGTCTGCTGCTATAAGTGCATCTGGTCTTGTAAGTAGTGATCTCTTTTCAACGCCATTGTAGTCAAGTCAAAATCTTTGGTCGTCAAATCTCCTGACTTTTGTCTATCATCAACCTGGACCGTGCGGGAAGAAATCAGAGACGTGCCTAATATGATGCATTATGGATACGAAAATGGCACTTTTCATCACTTGATCGAAGTGCTGACTCGAAAATCTCACAGCCAGCCTGATAGCTTTGAGCGACTCGCTGCTATTTTGAGACATCCCTCATCTGTCTAACACATGGACGCATTTACTGTATATGAGCCCGACGGCCTAAACCGAGTCTCAAAAAAACTTGGGAAGTCGACTTCGTAGACGATAATTGTCCAGTAGAAAACCCAAGCACGCCATATGTGGGCGCGTGGGAACCTCACTACCATATGTGCAACAAGGCTGGCGTGAAGTGTGCTTAAAAAATGATCTCCCCAACCCCAACAGGACAGGAACGACCAGTATAGCATCGAATACCGGCGACTTCTTGCTGCACAAAAGCGACTGTGAGATTCCAGAATACGGTGCTGTGTCATCTCAAATGTGCTTAGCCGCTGACCAAAACTAGCCAACATAAATCTGCCCTTTGGAGATGAAGGCATATCCAGCTCGTGGTGAGCTTTGTCGTTTGGCACTTTTCGATAGGTGAATTGGATGACATAGATACAATGAAGCAACCTCTATGCCACCTTCACGGTCTCGACCTCCTGACTGGTACTGGCTTCAACGCTGGGCACCTTGAAAGAGGGACAACGGACTAAGTACCGTAAACATCTCATAAACAATTCTCCATGCAAATCCATCAAGGCAGCATGACAGCTCGGTACGTTAGATAACTGGCTCGATGGCGCTACCGGGCGGGGTTTGCGATCCAGTTGAAATACATCGTCCATAGATACACCTAGACCAACCTCAAAGAGGCGTGGTTTCAAACGATGACAGCCACTCAACAGGCCTTTGCGGACCTTTGTAGTCGCTATGCGTCTACTTTAAGGCATATCAGTCCGCATGTAACAAATAAGGCAGGTCAGAGAGCGAGACTGGCTCTCAACTCTGCATATCATACGAAAGACACTTGCATTTGGAAACCGCCGAAATTCGAAGCTTCATCCACTGCAAAAGCACGTCAGCCCTGGCTCCGTGCCCTAACAGCCTTGAGAGGACACGAGCAAACCACCCCAAAACCCGAGGCCGACTCACCGGCAAGGCTTGCTCTCAAAATACAAAATACCTAGTTCATGGACTGAGGAAGCTGCATTTTATGCCAGGCTTAAAGAACCATCTTGATGAATATGAGTTTTTGAGTTTTGGGGCGTCTATCACATTAGCTCTGTGCTTACTTATCTACTTAGTTACCTGTGTATTTACGTGGAGGGGAGGGGAGGGTATGTTGATTGGGTTTGGCGTTGGGGTTGAAGTTGGTGGGTGTCTGACTGATTTATATGATGGCCGGCATTTCCTTTTTTTTGTTGGGGAGTCGGGGGAAGAGGTCTCTGTATAAGTAAGTATTCCTGGTGCCGATTTTCATAAGGATATCTGGCGTAGATGAGTGATGCGTGGAAGGGGGTGGAGGGACGGGGGTGTTGTTTGTCCATGTTGTATCGATTTTATGATTCAAGTCTACAGGTGACGGACGCTGAGACCTTCCTCGAGAAAAGCATTATTGGAGGGGGGTGGGGGTGGGTGATACGGACGTATGCGAGGGCTAAGGGCTTTTTGAGGGAGGCATGCTTTGGCGGAGTGGCTGGGGTTGGGGGGAGGGGGAAATTTTGTTGGGTTCAGGCGTGCGTGGGCTGTGTCCAAGTTTAGCCAGTGAGGCTTATCTACAGTATAGCTCAGAATGAGGACATCGCAAGCGAGAGAATGGGAGTGGCACTTCATTGTCCGCATCTTCAGGTACCGGTCGCTGACATAGTTTGTGCTAATGGTATCAAGGCATCTCTATACGATAGACATTGGCAGTTCTGTAACGAGAACGCTGTGTGGTTTTGACTGCTTGATTGATTGATACTGTATGCTACCCTTATCAGACTTGGGAGGGGTGTTCGCTGACCATCGACATGAGAACCGGAACTTTGGGGCAGCGAGCTGCTTCATACCATAATCATCGCCTAGCCGCACCTTTTGCAGTCCAGACCTTCTCTGGCAAATTCCCCATGCAGATGACTGCCGCGATGTAGCGTCTTAGAAACAGCGTGTCCTCCGCAGAATACCCGTTAGCAGGATCCTTGATCAAAGCGGCGAACAAGGCGTTGATGAGCATGAAGACTCCGCATGCCATCTCTTCTCCTTGATGCGGGCATTCGATCCATATCGTCTCCCAGGGATCCTCTCCCATCGGTCTGTATCTCTCCTTGAGCCAAGGACGGTTCTTCGTCAGCGTCTTGGTCGAATCATGGCCTAGAGAGTTGTAGACGGCAACCGCTTTTCTTTTCGGGTACACGACCACCAGGATAGAATGGTCCTGCTCTTTGATGACTGTCGGGAACAACATCATCTCGATGTCCGCATTCACTAATACTGCCTTCTCAGCGACTTCGCGAGGCGTTGCGCCGGCTATATCCAGACTGTCAGGGAATATGTTGACGGTGTCACCGAGTTTGCATTCGTTTCGGTGAGAGAGGAGGATCTGGAACCAGGATTTCATGATTGCATCGTTGACCAATCCCGATGGATTTGCGTCATTGTATGACATGGGTAAAATTGAATTGATATCGCGTCTCTTGAGAGGAAAGCTCCAGTTTTTGGGAGCGGGCACAACGGCAGAGGCATCGGTAATCTGCATACACTCATCCAGCTTCTGCTCCCATGCTATTGGCAAACGGCTGATGATGCTTTGGGATGTTCCGATCGCAGCATCTTGGTAAGAAAGCTCTGTCATAGCCAGTGTCAACCTCCAGATGAGGGTGACTGCAAACCATTCCTTGAAGCTGGTGGGCGGCTCACCGTCGCTCGGCAAAGGGTAATGAGTCTCCGCCACTCTTTCATGGTCGTCCATTACTGGCCAGCCATCGTGCTTACTCTTCAAGAACTTTCTGGTTTCAGTAGCGTGGTTGCCGCGGATATATTGAGTGGCCCTGTCGGCAAGGTTCAGACCACATTCTTTATACCAATAAAGGTAGTCTCTGATTTGATAGTTCTCCTCGTCCGTCAGGTACACTACCGGCTGCTCCTGAAGTTCTCGACGGTATTTGGTCATCATGGTTTCTGCCCATTTTTCATTCGAAAGACCGATGCCTTCTCCGAGCTGCTCGATTTCTTCAAGGAGCTTACGCAGAATGATGGAGCTGAACACGTAGGAAGACATGACTGATATAGTCTATCAAAGATGTCAGAGTGAGGGTGGGAGTTCCGACGTTGAAATCTTTGATCGGCCGAGTGAGTGAAAGCCTGTTCGTGTATAATGAGAGGAGCGAGTGGCAGAATGGGCAAGGTCTGTGCTGACGATTCGTGTTGATGATGTCTGTTGCTGTTGATAGTGAGGAGGATGCCGCTCCCTCGCTCGCTTGAGGCAGCAAAACTGATGCGGAACTATGAGAAAACCGTCAGCAAGTAGAGCCGCTTGACAGTGGACTAGTATATGTAGCATTAAGATGGGTCGGGGTAGATTCTGCTCTGCTAGACAGACAAACGTAGTTTCTGACTGGTGTTGAAACAGCTAATTCGGAGACTGTGCCATACTGACCTGTTCTTATGACGAAAGACTAATATAGACCCAAGGCGCCTAGTTGCCGTTTTGGACTATTAGATTCCGATGCTGAACAGTACACGGCAGCGACTGGAATGAGGGTGCCTTGCTCGGCAGGTATACCTCATTGTGTGTGCAAGCATAGTAAAGGAAGGTGCGAGGGAAAGACAAATAAGTGTTGGAAAGACCGGGGCGGATGATTTATGTTATGCATAAGCGCTTATTAGTCAGCTCGCGTGCAATCGGCTATCCAAGTGTCTGATGGAGTGAATGTGCCTCTGAGCTGGACAAAGGGTCAACAAAGCCAAAGAAACCTATGCATTTCGATCATATAGAAACTGTTACACTTCCCTTCGATAATTGTCTATGCATGGCCCCCACCATGAGAGATAATTTCGGCTACGACCTGTGAAGGTCGCATGTGATGGATTTGGGAACCAAACATTGCAAAGATTAGTCCACAGGACAGCCGCAGGTAATTCTATGCATTTGTGACTTTCGAGTGTCCTGTTTGGGAAAGGTGTCTGGACAAGCCTGATGTTGAACAGGGAGCTAAACATACCATTTGCTTAATTTATAGGCTCATAGAGTCGAACAATGGCATATCCAGAGTTGTTTTGAGTGCCCGCCTATCTACAACACTTGTAACGGAAGCCGAGCAAACCTGGACCACAATGGCACTCTTATTGAAGATGTCGAATAGCCTCCGCGCAAAGACTTACTGCTGGAAACACAATGCAGTCCAAGATGCTGAAGACAGCTTTGAAACACAACCCCTGATTTCGTGGGCCTTGAACAAACCATCCTACACATTGCATGGTTAAGACGTTGGAAAATAGTCATAAGACACCCTTTGTCCCTACTTGATGCATCATGCTTCATTTTCTCTTTCTCTGGTCTCTACTAGATACCAATTTCACTCGCAGGCATTTTCCGCACTGGACACAAGAGAAATCGCGAAGAAATCGCATCTTCGAAGCCACTAACGGTATTCAATAAGTAGCCTTCTTGGTACTGTTATGATGGAAGATGCAAGCGTATTCTTCTAGTAGATCTCGTCATAGCCGATGCCGACAAAATGACTATGCAGGGAAGAAACCACATCTGCTATGTCTCTTTCTTTCTCAAGATGGCACATCACACCAGAAATTTACAATCTCAATACTGATCATCGTGACAACCTTGATCCAACTCTCAACGTAGCATACTTTTTCCGACCGTTAGCTTATCACCCAAAGCTCCATCTGCAAAACCAGTACGTAAAACCTACAGACAGAACCATTCCGCCTTCTACCAACGAGCACGCTCCCACCCAATTCGCCATCTCAAATCATCTTCCATGTCCGATATGTTGGGTACGGATGATCTATATTTTGACTTTTGGCAAAGAATCAGTTTTCTGTATTCGAGTTAGTTGCAAGTCGTGTAGATTAGGAAAAGCTTGGGGTAGGGGAGGGATAGGAGTATGAGTGTATGTATTGATGGAATGTGGGGTTGCCTGCGTTCGATCGTTTGTCTGGTTGTATATTTCTGTGATGCTCGTGTGGTGAGGGGATTTCGGCATTTTCTGTTTGATATCTGTAGTGCGTACAGGGAGTTCTAAATACTACAAGGCTCTGCTGGGAGAGGGTCTGAGTTTATTTCAAGATGGTAGAAAGTGACGCGTTGTGTGGGTGGTGTTTCAGTGCGATGGATGTTCTAAGAGGTGGGGCCGGGGGTGGAACGAAAGAGTTACTTGCTGGGACATGCCGCATCGCCGAGGTGTTGGGGATATGGCTTGATACAAAGGAAAGGCTGGTTATGGGAGAATGAATGTGAGGAGCGTGAGTGTGGGATAAAAACTAGGGATCTAAGCCTTCACCAATGTGAATTATATACAGTGCACAACGATGTCGAGACGCCACTAGCTTGGCTATTGCTCTCTTCCTGCAATGACTAACTTGATCTGCGCTTCCTTAACCAGCGCCCCGGACGTGGTTTCTCCACGCTATGCTCATCGGTCTGAGTCTGCCTTGCGCTTAATGGTCCCGAAACACTGAACTGCACAGTCAACACCCCGCGCGCCGGCAACGTCAACGCAATTTCGTTGTTCGAAGCCACTTTTGGCAATGCCATGTTATCCCAGTCGAATTCATCAGTAGTTTGTACCAGAGTTTGTACCTTTGCGCCTGCTCCGGGTAATTTCATGGTGACGTCTTGAGCGGTGTCGTTGCGGTTGATGAAGGTCGCTTGCCAGACGTTGTCCGTGCCCTGCGACGCCACGGCTACGGTCCCGTACGGCAGCACATCGTTGGGAATGTCGTAGCGTACGGAGCCCGGGCGGATGAAGTTTGTAAAGTGCCGGAAAACCCAGAAGCGTTTGGCCAGGTAGAAATTGTAGTCCTTGGTGGTTGGGTAGTTGGGGTCAATGTATATGAACGCGTCGTTCCAGCCAGTGTCGTTTTTGACAACGGTGGCGCAGCTGGCGTCCACGCTTGGGGAGCAGGGCATCATGGTGCTGACGGCTGTCCACCAGTCAAAGGACTCGGCGTTGACGAGGGTCAGCCACTGCCAGATCATGCGGGCCATGTCGAGCGCGCTTGACATTGTGGGGTCGTACTGCGAGCGCATTATTGATGGGCCGGTCCATCCCCATTCGCTATGTATGCCGGATGCGGATTTGAAAGATGAGATTTCCGTCATCTTGACTGGTGGTGGAGTGCCTCCTGCCGAGGAGTTTTTGATGAGTTGTCCATAGTTCAAGAGCGTCGCATCATCTGGCCAGTCGTACATGTGCGCCGCTATGGCATCGATGTATTGGCCTGTGAGAGTCGCCGGGAGCCAATTGCCGTAATGCATAAGCGCCTGACTGGCGATTTGACTGGTCTCGTCGCCCATGATTTTCATAGCTTTTGCACCGGTCGATGTTGAATTTGACAAAGCGGATCGAAGTTGTTGGAATACTGCAGTACGGTCGCTCTGTTGCACGGCCATTCCTTCCTGTCCACAGCTCGAGAATGAGTCATCCGGTTCGTTCATAGGCGATACATAGTCGATTGTGATGCCTTGATCGGCCCAGTGGGCAAGCACCGTTTCGATGTAAGTGACAAATGCTGGTATCGCAGTCGTCTCCAGAGTTCCACCGCAGGGTGCTAAATATTCACTGGTTGCGTTCAGGCCAGAGGGCGCTGCGTTGACGAAAAACGTGATGGATGATACGTTTGCGGCTTGAGCGGCCATGAGGTAATATACGCCTGGGCCATCGCGCGTCCAGTCGAACGTGCCATCAGTGTTCATGAAGGATTCAACTCCACGACTTACAGGGACACCACCGGTCGATACAGTGACGTTGTCGTGATCTCCGCTAGCGCCCATATTGTAGCGGTAGCCGCTTAGATGGAGCCAATCTTTCGAGAAGAGTAGTTGCGAAAGGTTTTTTTGCTGCTCCGGGGGAAAGTAGTTGAGGTCATTGGGCCACCAGGCACCTGAGGCCCCGAAAGACTTGATCGTTTGTTCAGGAACTGGCGTGATTATAACTACGACGTGACATTAGACCATAGGGTTCTAGATGTCAACTAGATTCTACTTACTTGGGGTTCGTTTTGAGTCTGAAGCTTGCGCCTGATCGAAGCGTATTGGGTAGACCTCTAAGGTCTGTAGCATCCGAGATACATCTGGTCCTGTGTTAAAACCGCCCGCATTTCCCGATGGGTCACTGTTGCTGCTGTTCTCGAGGAACTGCCACCAGGCTAACTGTGAGTAGAAATGTTGGTTGGTGTTAGTGCTGGTGAGGTTTTTCGCAATATCCATTGCAATTGCTTGTTGCCATAATGCGACGTTTCCAAGGGGAGATGTGTCCGCGCTCGGGGAGGCAAAAGAAAGGCTTTCCTGAGCATCGACATATCGAAGTGCTGCTAGAAACAGGTAAAGGACAGTCTTCATTTTCTGGAAATGACTGTTTATTTTGCTTACAATAAATGAAAGACAATGCCACGACGCACGCGTCGTGTACGGTAGAAACGAAATCAAGGAGGGATCAATCTACCGGACAAGAAGAGTTAATGAGAAGAACAAGCAAAGTGCCAATGATTGAAGAGAAAGTTGTGGGAAGAATAGAGGTATATAAGGGTCCGGAGACGCATGACGCGTAATTGCGAGACTCAAATATATGGGCCTTGCCAAGTCAGCCCCAAACGAAGGAGTAGCTGTGCCGTCCCGTTCTCGCAATAGGCCGTATCATGAGAAGGAAACCATAGAGGCCGCCAGACCAGGGCAAGCTCCATTGCACAAAGGGCGGAAGCACAAAAGAGAAAGGATTCAAAAAGAAAACAATTTCGGAAGGAAGGTTTTGTCTGAGGCTGGGTCAGCCGCGAAACGGAAGGTTATCGTGGGGGGTGTATCATGTTCTTGTTTCTGCGTCAGATTTCGTACTTGCGACTGCCGCCCGTTTGGCGTGTTTTGTAAACACATAAACCTTGGAAACGCCAGAAGCGCGCCAAATCACGTCCTGAGGTTCCAGGAGAATACTGGAAGCGCATAAGACGGACTTGATTGACCGAGACCGACCCAGGAGGTATAAGAGCTATGTGTGTATCCATACATTAAAGCTCTGCAATAAGCCACGTGGTAGACGGGCCGAGGGACTGATTTGGCCATTAGCATAGCTTCCGAGCTACAGTACCGCGCATCTGCCAAGAGACCCTTGGTGTGTAAAGATGAATCATCATCCTGGGCCTCATCCCAACGTAAGGACGAGACGACAGACTATCATCTCTTGCCACATCGAGATTGACATGATGTAGTCTGAAGAATCTTGCGAGTTCCACCGGGATGCGGAATGGAGCACATTGCATAAGTAGTCGTCGCGGGAATTGCCGTTTGTAGGTAAGGAAGAAGGTTGCAGTTGCTCCAGAAGTTCTTTCATACCCCGGTTCTTCTGTTCAGACCATCTGTTTACTTGGATAGTATCAATTGCAAAAGAATATGCTGTTACACTTACGGTCTTTATACAACCGGAGAGTATACAACTGAGAAGAGCCATAAAAAAGGTGACCTGTGAGGCTGAAGCAGCTCATAATGTAAGACAGGTAAATCTGGCCTCTTCAGCCTTATGATGTAGAAGCTAACCTTTTCAGTTCTAGCGTAATTGGAAATTACACGGAGAAAGAGTATAGAGGTACATATAGGAAAGTTTTCCTCTTTCAACCTTATAATACTTCGTCACCTATTTCTTTCTACGTCTTCAAGCTCGCTTTCGAAGTATCAGGCTTTGATAGCCTCCCATTGATTGTCACCTTCATGATTTGAGGCGCTGCTGGTTTCCAAGTCCAGGACTCTCTGTGTTACACATACCGAAATTGTACCATTCTATTTGAGGTTGAAAGAGACAGTCATTCCCAACAGACGTAAATATGGAATTGAGATCTTGATTACCATCTTTTTCTAAGCCATACCCCCGGCAGTTGAATATGACATCTCCTAGATCAGCCGGCTTTAAGCCTCTTAGCTCCTACACCCGAGCTCACACTGACATCAATCTTCCATACAAAAGGCGCTTCGTGCTGAAAAAGCTCGCCATCCTCGTCTGCAAGCTAGAAAATTTCCACTTTGGAACTCATCTGCATCGGTACTCATCTGAACTTTGATGCTGTAGCTTCACTCAGACTAACAACGCCTTCCAAAGCTGCCGAAATAACGGCTGTTACTCGACGTCTACTTTCACAATGGCCACCACAATGCCTGCCTCCCTGATTGGCAAAGTTGCCGTCATCACAGGGGCTTCACGCGGCATCGGTTCGGCCATCGCCCTTGAGCTCGCTCGCAAAGGAGCTGTTGCAATTGCCATCACTTACGTGGCCAACCTTCCTGCTGCAAAGAACGTCCTGGCCAAAATCAGAGCCACCAGTCCCGACATTGTCTGCACTGCCATACAGGCCGACCTACTGTCCCCGACATTCGGCGAAGATATCGTCAAAGCTACCCTTGCCAGACTGAAGACGTCCCACATCGACATTATCGTCAACAACGCCGCGATATCAGACATGCGATACCAAGAACCGTTTGAAGAGATGACATACGAGGGCTTCGAAAGAATGATGCGAGGGAATGGCTGGGGATCTATCCAACTTATTCGCGCTGCCCTGCCCTATATTCGCCCTGGCGGTCGCATCATCAACATATCCTCCAGTTCCTCGAAGAGGCCAAATCTCGATCCGATAATGGCATATGGCATGTCGAAAGCCGCTCTTGACAGCGTTACTCGTAGTCTGGCGGTGAAATATGCAGCGGAGAAGAAGATCACAATCAATAGCGTGAGTCCTGGACCTACTGAGACAGATCTGCTGGCGCAGACCCTCAAGGGGGATGAGAAGCTCGCTGCGCTTGTGGCGCAGGGCTCGACGGCGGAGAAGCGATATGGGACGCCAGAAGATGTAGCGGGAATTGTGGGCTTCTTGGCAAGCGATGATGCGCGGTGGATTAATGGGAATCAGGTGCCCGCTAATGGAGGCAGGGCGGGCATAATGGATATGTGAGAAGCCAATTAGACCTCCGCGACCTCTAATGCTAGTCCTCTACAGCCGGTAGCTATGATTTTAATTGGTTGGAGAGCGGTTGTCGGTTGCCTTTGATCTCGTATATCGAGCATGTCTGCAGCCAATCTCTTGGCACTTGAAAAGTGGTTCTCGACGCCACGTATTGTATTCAAGAATTACGTCCTCGGCATGATATGCACTCTTCAGAGAAATCTAAAAGTGCATCGCGATGGATTTGTCAGTTACGCAGCAAATCTTGACATATGTTCCCTTTATTGGCAAACTAATGCCAAGCTTTGCCGAACCTTGTTCTGTTGAAAAGACTAATGGCCCACCTCTCTTTCCTTCCATGAATAAATGACAAAGAGGAAGTCAGTATGCTTACTAACCGTAAAGAATGGGCGCAGGGCCTTGACAAGCAAAGGCCAGTCGCTGTCGCACCTTTACAACAGTGTCAGGCCTATTCGACATATCCGGCGATAAAATACCAATAAAGAATTCCTTTGTTGATAACCATTTCCAGAGCTCTCCGCTGATGCGGAGGACAAAGGTCCCCTTTTGTGGCTGTTTTGGGGCGTGGCCACCTCGAATCTAGCCCAAGGAACAACCATTTTGCTCTTCGTGCTCTTGGCTTACTCTTTAAATACCTTCCTAGCTGCCCCATGAGCTTTTGTTCATCCTCAGATACTCTTACTGCGGAATCACTTCTCAATCGCCGTGGAGGAACGAAGCATCTAGCCTAGGCCATTCTCACCTTGATCATAGTTACATTCTCACTTGACATCGAGCACGGATCTCCGCAAGTCCGCGTCATTTGTTGATATTCTCATAACCCGCATTAGAGCCTTTACATACACTTCCTTTCAAGTTCACCATGTATCCCGCATCCTACGCCTTACTTGCCGCCTCTATCGGAAGCGCCCTCGCCATGTCCGACCAATCGCCGGCGATCTCTCCGCGCAGCAATCATCCATTCCCAGCAAACCTCGACCTCACCGTCTGGTCCGAACCAGGCTGTAACCAAACGGGTAGCGCCTCCAGGGTCACCACCTTCAACGAAAAGACCCTCGCATACTCCGAAATGTGGGACGTCGGTCTCACGACTCAGTCGTACATGCTCAGTCGTGAACTGCATTTGTGGGAGCGACTCGACTGGAATACGCCGTATGCGAGCGGTGCGGCGCCCCACGGAGGCGCTATCCCGAACGCTTGCGGTACGTTTCAGCAGACGACGAATCCGGACTCGAATCATAACCCGCTGCATAAAGGGATCTGTTATGCGTTGGATCCTGGTGCTACGGTAGGTTTCCTTGCTGAGAGGGAAGTGATGATGTGGTGATGACTGACGATTTGGACGCAGTGTGTGAATATATGGAATACGAGCTGTGCTCCTGTTTATGATTACAAGACTGGCTACGCTTCGATCTGCGAAATGGTCTAAAGCAAACAATGAGTGTACTGACTGGATCTCAGTGAGCTGGGCTTTGCTCTCTTGGCGCATCTTTCCATTTCCTGCTCTTCTACTGCATTTCTATCGTTATTGGCTACTTGTGTTGTATCGTTCTGTAGTAAAGCGTTTTGCTTTCTCTTGCCCGCCTGGTGCGTTTTCTGTGAAAAGGTTACGGTCCGATTGATAGATATCTAGAAATGGAGGTTGGTGCAACAGGTCAAAGAATAGGTCTAGGGTCTCCTGCCATCAGCTCATCTCCAGCGTGCTTCACCTGAATTGGGATGATTTTCGCCGTACCTTCGGTGCTTCATCCGATGTGATAACTTGGCTAATTCACGCACGGAATTAGAGAGCACTGACCTGAGACCTTGGCGTAGCAATCTTGGAGCTCGGAGTATCTGGTGCAGACCTTCACTTTATTAAAGCTGTCTCTAAGATAGGCAATATCACGAATGCCCCATATCAGCCCTAAATCCGGCTAGCTCAGGGCTCACCTAGGGCTACATTGGGAGCGGGTTGGGCCGGGTAAGGGGCGAAGCTAAATCACAATGTACCGTTTTCTCGAATTTCGTGGCCACATTACAACAAAAAAATTGGTCTTTATCGTTCACTCCACCTTCAGCATCCGTGGTCATGTTGCCAAACTTCCTCCAATCAAGCTATCAAACTTACAAAGAAGATACTGACATCTTAGCCAAATGGCTCGCGGTCAAGGCGAAGCAGTGTGGCTATCCTGCAGACCTTTTATCCCCACCTGATCCGCCCACTGCTTCATCTCAACCCACTCGTCCTTCGCAGAGATCAAAAGGAGCTGCACGCAAACAAGCAAAACTGGCAGTCAAATCTGACGCAGCATCATTACAGCATTCTGATAGCACAGCAAATGCACCCAAGTACATCATTAAAGTCAGGATTTTGCTACTTTGGCCGAATGCATTGCTCGATTCAACAAGCCAGTGTTGAAGGTGCCGGTCGAGGTGGTCAAAGTTCTCAACCGTGCCATAGACCTTCGTCAGCAACATTACAGTTGGGCTCGAGCCCAGGCGGACTCTGAACCGTCGACTGACGTTGAGGAAAGCAACCAAAGCCATGCACACTTCCTCGGCATCCTTGAGCGCACACGGGAGATACTAAAACCCCGCATGCCATCCGAGATGATAGATGATTTCCTTTCGAAGCCATCCTCAAGGTCGAGCAATCAGGAAAAACCTGACACCCAGGCCAATGGGCAAATCAGCAACATGTTTGACAAACTCGACATTCAGGAACCGTCCCAAACATTCCTTGATGCGCCGGATGTTGAGCAGTCAATAGGTATTAAGGTCTCTCGAGAGCCCAATTACGAAGCAGAACAGGTACAAAGCATGGAGGAGCAATATCTGGCGGCTCATTGTCTATTCCAGGACATAAGAAATATCCGGTCTTTCCTTCGCCAGCTATGGAAGAGTTACAGGGATGATGGCTTAAGTCTAGCTGCGGCCTCTATAACTACTAACACCGCCATCGATTTTGTCCGCAGCATGGAGCAGATTTGCTTGCGGCAATTCCCAGACTCGTCCGACTACAAGAGCTTGATGCAAATCTTTTATGGCGCTCAGTGCCTCAACCGTGGTCATAATCCCATCAGCAGGCAGCAACCGGACGACTTGTTAAACTTTGAGGTTTACGATTTGGCCGAGGAGGTCATGGTGCCTACATATATTGTTCTGGAGAGTCTCCAAAGAGTCATACTGCCCAACCAGGTTCCACTTTACAAGCCTGGTCATTTTGGATCTCGTGACACGACAACGGCTTGGACTGAGAAATCCAACAGGGATAAAAATCGCGATGATCGGCTTGTTTTGATGGAGACAGTCCCTGATCTCATGCTTATGGCAATGATAACCTCAAGATGGACGTTAGCAGAGGATGAATTGATACGAGGTGTTCGGCAAATGGCTCCCGGAAAGGCTATTCCGTTATGGCTCGTATTCGCTGCACAATGCTTCCTCGATGTTCAACACGTGCTTGGTCGTGATGTCTGCCGTGGACATACAGAACTTCAACGGATCGCTAACGCAATAAGGGCATCTATCAAGCAGAATATGGAATTCCACAAATCACTCCGCGTTGAAACTTGGCCTAGGCAGAATGATACACGGTTTAGTGGTATCCTCACGGTGATTGAAGAATGGATAAGTGAAGATTTGATAGCCAATAAGATGAAAGCGGTCAGATTAGGACTTGTCATAATTCCACGTGGTGTACTGACGCTTGATTAGGTCAAAATGGCTGCTCTGCTCCCCCTTCCGGAGCCTTATCGACTCCTAAAACAGTATCCTCTTCTCTGCGGCCTCTTTTCGTTTTCAATACAGATGAACGCCCAGGAACTGGGCGTTGATTTTGCCAATGCCTGGGGTTCGATCATGTATACTAGCCACCTCTACAACGCTACCCGGCAGGAGAAGCTTCTGTCAAAGCCTTGGAGAGACATGGAATTGCTTATTGCACTACAAAGTGCCGAAAAGATTTTCGTTGGTAATGCTCCAAAAGACTTAAATGGATATTTCAAGCGTTTCCTCTTGAGTATGGGATATTCTGCCACTTCGTTTGCCAGCAACCGTAGGAGAGCCGCCCCAATAGCTTCTACCAGAGGCCCGAGAGGCCTGGCTAAATTATGCACCGCTGGTACCCTGTTCGAAGGGAGATACTGCACGAATGATCACTCCGTGAACTGGACAACTGAGTCAATCAAACCAATACTAGAGGCAAAGATGGAAGCCGATAGTGACAATGAGGATTCGGAGCAGAATTCTACCAAAGTCAAGACTGCCGCGTCTGGGTCCCTCATCCGCAGGCCTAAAAGAAGTAGCGGTTCAATACCAACAACTGACTTCCTCCAAGACCTTGCCCATGCACTACACGCCGAAACGCTTGAACTCAGCATCGACTATCTACGTCTGCACAGATGTTGCTGGATGCTTTTACGCAAAGTGAATGACACGTGCAAACCTCGGTTGCTCGAGATGATTGGTGCTGGATACTTAGAAAAAGAAAGCCAGCTCCCATTCGTGGTCGGATACATCTTCATGGTTGCGACGGAGACAAATGGAATCGCCAACCTACTCCTTCCGAAACGCCCAGGTGTTCAGGTCTCAAGCCGTCTACTGGCACAAGCTGCAGAAGCCCTTGAGGGCATGGTTGATAGTGGGGCTGGAGAAATAGAGTGTAAGTTTATTGCGCAACGGCCTGGGGTCGGAGAGATCAATTTCGGCGACCTGGACAAAACGGAGGTGCATGACTGAGTATAGAATATAACCTCATGCCCTGGGTCAATATCGCAGTAGTGGTGGCCTACACTTACAGTCTTATATCGTGGGAAGCTTGTAGCTCTGGCGACAGTGCTGATCATTCATACACCTGTTTATCCTTCCAATCTTCAAGCCTACCCACTAAAACCTAGAGTCATTCTTTCTGCTACCGAATCAATGTTCGGAGGCTTTGGTATCACTTCCCAAACTTTTTGCACGAGTGTCCTCACCCTCTCTATCCTATCCTAGTGCTTACAGAGATGAGATGACCGTCGTGTCCGTAATCAATAAATAGATCTAACCCTATAGCGGAAGAGGGAGGTCGCTGATTGGCTCCCGTAGCGAGGCACGAGCGTACCTTATGCAGGCCTGAGTCATAGTCGTAATGACTGGGATTACTGAGTCAAATCATTTTTTTTCGCTTAGCTATATAATTGTCCAAACTCCAACCACCGCCTGCATTCGACTTGATGTACGACTTTGATACAAGAACAGTAGTCAAAGTAGTGACACTATGGGTTCTTCATCTTTAGATATCCTGATCGTCGGCGGCGGTATCTGCGGCCTCTCCTGCGCCATCGCCCTCCGCCGATCCAACCACACAGTCCGAATCCTCGAGCGCTCCCAGTTCAAAGACGAAGTCGGCGCCGCGATAACGATCCCGCCCAACGCCTCTCGAGTCCTGCAATCATGGAACCTCGATTTCCGCAAGGCACAAATGATCAAGTTCGAAGGCGTGGAGCTTGTGAGCGGCGAAGGCGTGACGCTGTTCCGGTCTGATTTTTTCGGCGCCGAGAAGAAGTTTGGGGCTCCGTATCTCCTGTCGCATCGTGTCGACTTGCACGAGGCGCTCAAAGATATGGCCATCTCGCCCAACGGGCCTGGGAAGCCTGTCGAAATCGTCAACGGCGCGCGTATCATGAGCTATGATGCGGAAGCCGGTAGTGTAGAGCTGGCTGACGGTTCGACTCTTAGCGCGGATCTGATTGTTGCTGCGGATGGAGTCCATTCAGTCGCCAGCAAGTTCATTGGGACTCACAGGCCTGCAATACCTTCTGATAACACGGTGATGCGCTTCCTGGTTCCTACAGCGACTTTGTTGGCGGATCCCGCCACTGCGGGGTCGATAACTGGCGATGGCATCTGTTTAGTCTGCATAGCCACTTCCAAAACGAAATGGCTCATTCGATACCCATGTCGCGAGTGAGTCTCCGTTTTATACCTTTGCGAGCTAGAGAAGGCGACAAGCTAAAAAGCAGTCCAGCAACAAACTCCAAAACTTCGGGTTCTACTTCATCGACCAGGGGCAACCGGAGTCACAAGGGCTGACGCTCAAGACCGACCGTGCAAGCCTCCTCCGCTCTCTCGAAGGATTCCCCAGTTCCATTGTTGCAGCAGCCGCTAAAGCCAATGAAGTTCTACCGCTATGGAGATGCGCGTCGCGTGAGCCGTCGTCGCAAATGTACCGTGGGTGTTTAGTGCTCGTTGGCGATGCAGCACACGCAATGCTTCCGCACCTTGGGCAGGGTGCTGCACAATCAATCGAGGATGCAGCGGCGCTGGGAGTCCTGCTCCATGGAGTCACGGCAGGCGGCAGTGATATAACAGGCGATAGCTTAGAGGCACGCTTGAAACTATTCCAGGAGGTTCGAAAAGACAGGGTCACTGCGATTCAGATACTGTCGGCCGTGCCCGCGGTGGAAGATGACTTTAGTAGGGTGGCGGAGAAGTGGGAGAAACTCCTTCCAGGGCACGAGTTTCCGAGTATGTACCCTTTCCTGAGTCCCTTATCCTTTGGGAGTTTAGGTGATGACTGATATCATTGCGTCGCGTGATGTAGAGCAGAAACTCGATTCGTACGCACTTTGCGCTGCTTACGACATTGAAAAAGAGTGCTCGGCGCTGTTGGGCCGTTCTTCTTCATGACCGTAGGAGCTTGGAGAGGGCGATGAGCTAGGCTAGAGATGGATAGAGCAGTATAGCTTTTTTTTTTTGAATGACTTAACTTACAGGAAACAAATAAACTGTCTAGTTCGTATTCAATGCGGCATCAAACCCTCAGTGTATTTAAGCAGATGCAGCCGGCCATATTGACTCACGATGTCCGTCCACCACAGCCCCTGCCTCTATCTTTCATATTACCTTAAGTATCCACTCTTCACTCCTTACCTACCGGCAAGCAACCGATGGTTGCCTAAAATCCATGATCGTAGCTGAACGCAATTACAGATTTGCAACATTCACCGAGCTAAGTGTTTTTGTACGAGTACATTGTAGTGTAGGCAGTCATTCTATTGCTGCTACGCTCTCCCCTGACCGTAGATATGTTTAGAGCTAGGTTTACGCTTAGCAGCCTGCAAGATTTGTGAGTCGATATTTCGGACCCCGGGCTTTTAAGTGCTGTTATGGGGGTATTGGCTTTATGGTCGCGCCACATGCACATCTTGTATCGGCGACCTCGAGCAGCCGCAAGAAGGATATCGGAACAGCCGAGCGCATCGGCGCGACCCACAGACTAGGGATCTCAATGTCCATGCGCCATAATGTGGCACTGTTACACCGTAAGTCTTCCCGTTCGCGACTCCAGAATTATAAAGACATCTTCTTACGTGTTGTGCTAGTATTGCGATTTTAGGACTAGAAGATCCACATAACAAACACCCATCCATTCCATCCTCAAGAATCCCAGCACACTTCGCACCCCAACCGCCCTCATCATGTTGCCAACTTCCCACCCCCTTCCTCTTGCCTTCTCCATCATTATATCCCTCACCGTCGCCCTCAACCTTCCGGCCCTCCAAATGCTAAACACGGCTACAACAGCAACAATTCCATTAACCCCCGCAAACAAAACCCTCGCCATCAGCCCCGTCTATACCTGCAGCGGCGGGCGCTACTTCGGCGACAAGATCTCCCTCAAAAGCTGCCACGATGCGGCCGACGAGATCCTAGCCACGCTGCCTTATAGTCACCGCGAGAAGCTTAGTTTCGGGGACCGACGCGGCGCCGGAGGGAGAGGCGCGGTGGTCCCGCTGCCGTATATATCCGTCAGCTGTATGTGGAAAGCACACGCTCATAATCCCGTTCACTCTTATACGCGAGATAAACAACCTACCTGCTGACGAGGGGAAATTGATGGATACAGCCGACGGCGAATGTTCGCTTGAGATTGTATCCAATGACGCATCCCGCTCCGATTACGCGACCATACTTCAATTTAAAGAGTGGGCGCCTGACCTACTCAAAGCGTGCGAGATCGACGACGCAGAAGTCACAGGTGGTGTAGCCGGGAATTTGGGTAAGTGATTGATTGTCAGGTGTAAATGTCCGGACAGTCAAAAGATTGTGGAGCATAGATTGAAAGAAAGAAAATAAATAGATAGACTAATACACTCTTGCACTTTAGGCACGTACGGGACCCTCGGGCTCCTCCTCACGAAACTCGACCCCAGTAACATCGCATGTCGAAAATCAAGCACGCCCGCCATCGCAGACTGCGAGACCCTCTTGAACAAAATGTCCGTCGAAGATGCATGGCGAGTGTTTGGAAAGCGAGGCGCACCAGGCGTCGAGGTCGCGCTGCCATATACGATATCAGAGCGTAAGTTCTCTCTCCTCCTGATTTCACGCAGCCACAGAGGAAATTAGAAGAGCAAGCAACCCAGAACTCATGGTTTAGGGGGAAACCGACAGCAGGCCGAAGATGCTTCATATCCGTCTCCACGACCGGACCTCCGGACCGAGAGAATTGGTACATGGTTTGGAAATACGCGGCCGCTGTAGCCTACTTGTGTGTTTCTGAACGTCGCGCAGCTGGCGCTGTGTATGGTTTAGGTGAGGGTGCCGAACCAAAACTTAGCATTGACGCTTTTATTTTCGCTGATTGCGTTCTTAAGGTCTTAAGTATGGGAAAATGTATGTCGAGATGGGTGTGCGCGCTGATGCGGATCTTTCGTGAGCTGGTTTCTGGGGGCAAGAAAGGGTCGGCGTCATTTCACGTACTTTCTGGTGAAAGTCACTGTTGTTACTGGGAAAGGGGCAAGGAAACTTTTTTTTCGGTGCAGCACTTCGTCATATTTACGGAGGAAAAGGTAGGACCAACTGGAAAATGCTTATACACGGGGCCGGCAGGCTCATCGATCCGGTGAAAGAGCTAAGCGATAGAGAGCAAATAATGGTGGAGGAGGCGGTGAAGCAGCTAAAAGTGGATATTAAATTGGGGAGCGGATTGGGGCTAGAGAGACCACCTGTCGGCCTTGGCGGTGGAAAATATGAGCAACCTCGGATTAAGCCGATGCTCATCTCACGTTATCTGTAGGGCTTTGCTTGTATATTTGCAAGTCTTGTGGAAAGTGGAGAGGTGACTGTGACCTCTCAAGGGGCAGTTGCCGTGGTCAGCTAATGTATTCTGTAGAGCTTTGGTCCTATGTCTGCAACTTTTGTGGACGGTGGAGATGTCAATACAATGTCTCAATGGGCAATTGCCACACTTTTGTGCCTACTGGGAAACGATGTTCCTCTGCGTTTACCAAAGATTCTGGAACGTTCCGCCGAGAGTGACATCTAATTCCTTGATATCCATGTTCAATATCTTTATCTCAGGCATTCGTGTGCACCCTAAAATTCCTCGCTGAGCTCTCCCAGACTATTTTCCTTCCTCTACGACAAAGTGTTGCATGTCCACAACCTTATCATCTTTGTCCAATTCGTACGCAGTGTAATGATTTCGATTATCCGTAGGGCTTGTATGCGGGGTCTCCCTATTATATCAGTTAGTCATGTCGAGAGTAGACATCCGTCTAAAGGGTAATAAGACGTACTTCAAGGCAACTTTGATTGTCTGTGGGTTGAGAGTCGTTGCATTGTCCTCGACGAGCTTGACGAAATCTGATTTGATGCTAGTGGAAGGATAGTCTGGTAGACGGGTCCATGCTGTTGTCTTGTCCACGAACTCTACCGCGATTGCCTTTCCGCCCTTCTTGATGTGCTTGATAAGTTGACCAGAGGCTTATTTTGCCGCCGTTGTAGCAATCAATAGAAGGAGGGAACATTCTCCTGTACAAATGTCGGGACTGGGCTTGATGTGGAACAATGGAGGGTTTAGTACAAATTCTTCTGAACCCTTGGTCGCTGGTTGCGCTTGACGGTGTCCAACTTGCTCTCGGGGTCTCTCTTGTCTCCGACAGCCGATAAAATAGATGGGATACAGAGGAGAAGCCGTGTCGACGAATGCATACTTTATGCAGCATCGTTCGACTCGGCCATAAGATCCTAGCCTAATTCTGTGTCATCATGAGCCGGCTCCCTCTGAGAAAAGAACACTCCATAATGCTTCGTAGCATTAGAAATGGTCACATACACAGTAGAAGTGAAATATAAATAGTTACATAGTCCCACAAAGATCCGGTTGTTGATTTAGAAGAAATCTTGTCCCCCCCGTTCATTGAGCGATCAGCTAAGGAGGGCTTGAAAGGGGCTAGCTCCTGCTAGCTTCGTATTCAAAACCTTAAATTGCCTGTGCTTTCCTTCAAACACAACCCATACCTCTTCAATCTTCATGTCCCCATATCATGGCTTCATTCATATCCCGCCTCGCCTTTGCAGAACGTCTTCGTCTTTGCGTATGGGCGCGTCACATCTCCTAAAGCCTGATCCCCCTATTTCGACTACTCTTCATGCTACTTACCAGTTCGCTCACTATAGCAGCAAAGTGCCACCACCGCCGGTATTAACACCACCAGTAAATCACGCCCGAACTGATCCAAAAAAGGTTGCGTCTGTCCTTACTGAGGTAATTGGACGGTCCGGATGTAAATATTCGATCCAGAAGATTCTTCAAGAGAAGGAGACTCCCACTCGCCGCGTTTACCTTGCCTGGTAAGTGCTCCTAACGCTCAACTACTGTGATGGTCTATGGCTGACCTTTGGATCTAGCGCTGAGGACCAGAAATGGATTATAAAAGATATCTCCCCATCTAATTTTGAGAACCTTCAGAACATATACCATGGGCTGCGTGGCTGTCCCTACCTCCGCCAACTGCATGATACGGTCCCAGAGCAGTCACTGTTTGTCTTCAAATATTGTACCGGTCACCGCTTAGGTTTAGTCCAAAAAGATCTGCCGATTGCGCTTACGAAACAAATTCTGAAAGATGCACTGCGGGGTCTTGCGGAGCTGCACAATCATAATTTTGTTCACAACGGTATATACGAACAATTTCCAGACCGTAGCTAATCAGGACTAGACGTGAAAGCAAACAATATAATGATGGACTGGGAGGATAGTCCCCACGGAATCAATGTTTCTCAAGTCCAGGTTACTGACATTGAAGATGCCGCGTACCTACCGCACGGGTTCAACATTCGCAGTCTACAGTTAGGCAACCACATGTGGCGTAGCCCAGAAGCAAATACGCGTGGTGCTGTGAACAAGCCGTCAGACATGTTTTCTTTTGGTATTGTCGTAAGTCGACGAAGCCTCTACACTGTCCTGTCATTGGATGTCGCCCCCTGATCTTCTCATACAGTGCATCTACGCCATAACTAAGAGAGTAATACTTGCCGTCGGTGAAGACGAGATCGGGGAAGGCGAAGAGCTCTTGGGTCACGTCCTTGAGCGCCAAATCTCTTATTTTGCTGACTGGGACGGGCTAGTTGCCATGTTTAAACATTTGGGTGATAGCCCTTGGTGCGAGATCTTGAATGTCCTCGCGGGTGGTTTCAATGAGACGAATCGGCGTAGGCCATTCTCTCATTGGAAAGATCTTGATGCGGACTTCAGAGACCTTGTCTGCGGTATGACGAACTTCGATCCGGCCAAGAGGTTCACAGCGAAACAGGCTTTGGCGCATAGGTGGTTTGCGGAGGTGGAATAGAATCACAGATGTAATCATGCACAATTCATATTCTCCGCCTAAGAATGTTCGCAGAATCTCTCTTTCGCCACTGCCAGGAGGATCGCGCGTATGTCTTGCTGGGATTGTGCCAATGCCCATTACAGTCTCGGGAGAAGTATCTCGGAACGTTCGCTGGATACAACTTTAAGAAATACCGCTCTTTACTATCACTGTATCGTGAGTGGGTGGAGCTTAAATGCTCAACGATAGGCTCCTTAACCTAGGGTGAAGTAATCTTTTTCTTGGTGTACGATGATTATTAATAATCTGCTGAGCTTGATCAAGATGTACAGCCTTAAGCCAAAGGATGTCAGGGAGGCTGGCTGGCTTGAGCTGGACGTAAGTAAGTAACAGCCCTGAGTTTGAATGGTCACCCAATACTTAGGCCAAAGATATGTATGTTCAAGCCTTTGTCGACGGCAGCATTGATCTCCTGGCCGTCTGAGATTAGATTGCGATGGAAAAGGCAGTAAGGTGGAAGAGCAGTTCTATCATGTACAACGCGGGCGCGCTCTCCATCCATCATTGAGTGCTTCCAGACTTGGCGTTTTCTGTTCCTGAAACGTCGAGCCTGTGAAGAGGTTTGGCTAGTGCTTGCTCTATACTAGCCTACCGTCATAGGCTATGAATGTCTACATAACCGTGCACTTTGTGGATGGGAATAGTGAAGCAAGCCGGACTCGGGTTCTTCTCCCCACACACTGGTAATACATCACTGGCTAGAATTCCCGGCAGATGAGTCACCGCCTTTGTGCATTGCTGAGAGAATTGCTCCTACAATTTCATTTCCTAAGAAAATAAACGCATTTAGCAGTCTCTGGCTCCATTTCTTTACAGCATATCTGTGGTGTCCAAGGATGCAGTTGGACCGTCGCTTGAACTCGCCGCCTTATTCTTGCTCTAACCGGTGCTGAAGAGGGCGTCGATGATGGGGTAAGTCGTTGCCCGGATGTTTTTTTCAATCTCCATCACGTTTCTACATTGATACGGCTTTTGGTTCCTGCAGAAATATTGAAGCCAGAGCTCCCGAGCGGAACCCCGCTCTAAGCCGAACCCTAAGGGTTGCTTTGCTTGCTATTGCTAGTGTCTTGTAGGAGTGGCTCAGTTTCGCTTTTTAGGAAAACATATATCATATGCTTGAGAAATATCATAGCTAAGAACCTTGTTCATCCGACTCATAAGTCACGTTCTTCTCATGTGCTTGTCATCCATCCGCCGCTGTGACCTCATTATCACTTACCCGCGGCCTAACGAGTCTCAATTGACGATAAAGACGGACCCCAAAGCTTTAGTTACACGATGTTCAGCGAACGTTGAATTCTTCCCCTTGATAAAGAATTCGGAAGCGTTGTTAACGCCAACAAAAGTTATTTCTGTGTGCATCTCTAAGGATTGGTCTTGCCTGAAGCATGCACATAATGAGATGTATTTCATTGGCTAGACTGTGGGGAAGGCAAGTCGCGTATGGGTGCTTTTCTATATCCGCCTTGATGGAAGCGCAACTTTACGGTGCTTGCAAACGCAAACTTTGACAACCTGCAACCGAACACAGATACTTTTCTGAATAAACCTGCAGCACAAAAAACACAGCTCGAAAACCACTCGCTCATTGGACACCTTCTCAGGATTCCATTGATTCTCTGAACTGAAGTACGACAATGCACAAGCATGAGTGGCTCATGCGTACCATTACCCTCCTTGGCCTTTTGTGCTCTGTGCGGTTGGGCTCGACCGCGAAAATACCGCATGGCCAATCAATTGATTCGTCTTCGAATGATGTGTTGTTAGCAAGCAATCCTGCTGCAAACATCACCGCCGCTGGAGCCAACCCTTTCTTTCGCATCACTACCAACTACTTAGACACGGACATTGAGGAGGATGACTGTGTGATGAATGTCATCATAGCAATGGGACATTTGAGCGCAAAGACGTTCACGCAACCCATCGAACCTAGAGCCTATGGCGATCACCGCTTTCCAAGTGTTCTTATCGTAACAAGAAGCCCGGCTGAAGGGGGCCTGATTGAGCCGCGCTTTCTTGTCTGGGGGCTCTATTCTGGTATCAAACCTATGGTCCGGGATAACAAATGGAAAGTCGCCGAATTCACTCTGCTTTGGGGCGAGTCCATCGTAGGCTATATTTCGTTCGAGGCCACAGGTATTACTCGGCCCTCGCTCCAAGGCTCCAGAGATACAAGCGTTCAATCACGAAGATCTACGCCTCCTCTGGACTCACTTGCTCTCTACAACCCTGTCAACCCTGCTCAGCATAATTCGTCGCAACCAAACCCATCTTTCTTCATAGATGTCGAGCTCACCAGCCTTGGAGATCCAATTCCGAAAGTCGATATCTTCATGGCTGTACTTGAATGCTTTCTCTACATCGGGCCCAAGACAACAAGAGAGGCTCTGGTAGCCTTTAGCGTCTACCCGTCCCCATACGACGTGACGCTGCGTTTGATGCCTCTATCACGGCGCGAGGAACCTTTCTTCGACTACGGAGTCGCCTCACTAGGTCTTTCCACTGTACCCTTGAAATTCTTCACTGAGAGACGGCAGCGATGGACGGAGGTGGATTTTGCCTATTTGGTGGACGATGTTTTGGTAGGAAGAGGGTCAATCAGAAAGGGCAGAGGTTGATTAATGTCGAGGGAATCCAGAACCTAGCTCGGGGGAGGGAAAATCTGCCTGGCTAAGCAGCGTTTGTGAGATTGTTTATTTACTTGCGATAACTGTTGTCTCGCTGATTGAGAGCATGTACACTTGAGATTAATGTTCACCATCATCAGCGCCTTCCTAGGCTTCTTATAGAGTTTATATAGACTTGGTAGATTTGGATCTGAGGCACCAGAGCCTCTAGTGGTTCTTCTCCACACCGGTGATCATACTAGCATCTGCATATGTATGCCGAGAACGATAGTCGCCGCTCCGCGCGCCGGGCGGTACGACATTAAGCACGGAGAGCTCTCTTGTGAATTTAGCCCCCACAGCATCTCACTTTACCTTCACATTACCACGCTAGCAATATCTTAGAAAGGTGTGTTGTAACTAGCTCGAGATTTGCCAAAACCTTCCATCTCCGACATTGGTACCGCAAAATGCTTCCATGACGGACGCATATTGTCTGTTTTGCAAGGTAATCCACTATCCTTTGGGCTATGTTTCATCTGTTCGAGACCTTGGCGCTCATAAGGGTGCGGTAACCTATATAAGAAAAGGAGATTGAGAGGGAAACACTGGAACATGGCATCGCCATTTCGGCTGGAAGGGCATCTTTTCTCAAGGGTCGACGCGACATGTCCCACTATTTCAAGCAAAGTTTGCCCGAGGCATTTGCAAGAGGACTCCTCATAGCGGACTCCCTCTCCATACGAACGTGATGAGGGAACCGCCGTATACTTTGAAACACTGTTGGCGGGCTAATAACGCCACATAGGTGTCATTCTGAGACTGAGAAAGAAACATGGGTGCGGGAGTATTGGTCAAGAGTCAAGGGGATAAGAAGACACTGTAAAGGAATGGTAGATCTCTCTCCTTTCACCTTATATCAGTTAAATGAACTAATTAAAACTGTATTTTATACTATGATAACCACTCATTTGGGAATGCACAACCCGGCTGTTTTTAGACTGCCCTAGTCCTCTATTAATGTTAGACGGGACGATCACTTTGTAGCTCCAGAGGGACTCTGCAGCTACGTGTATTGCCAAGCTGCGAAGCCAGGCTCGTTTCCTGTGGCGGTGGCGAGCTTGATCGAATAGCAGTTGTCGTAGTTGCTCATGAGGGCGCTGGCGTAGAGCTGAGGATAGGTCGAATTGTCGGCCGAGACACAGGCATAAAATCCCGAAGTCGCAAACGACAACTCTCCATTTTCCACGGCGAATCCTTCAAACTGGGAGCCTGGTGGAGCGACACCAGAGTGTGCTTGAGTATAGCCGACGGCGCCGTTGGGGGCGACGTAGATTTGCTGGCCACCGGGCACCTCGACGGTCTGACAGGAATTAGCAAAGGCCAACAATTAAGAGAAGAGCGGCAAAAGGGTGAAAGGAGAAGGTCAGAGCAACACACCAGGCCACAGAAGCCACCGGAACAGGTCCAAACGGTCTCTTGTCCAGGAGGGCAACCAACGGATTGCGCAACAAAGTCGGGACAGTAGGTTTCTGGCGCTCCTCCGCCAATGCGGAAGACCAAGCCAGCGGCTTGGACGAAAGCCGAGCTGAAATAAGGGGACTCCAATGCTACGACCAGGAAAGTACCATCCTGAGATGGCGATTCCGGAGATGGCGCTGGAGGAGCCAGGCGGCCGTTATCGCAGCTGTGGAAAGATGGATATCAGCCTGACGGCGCAAACGAGATATCAGATAGGAGATGGGCTTCGTACGAGTACATGGATTCGAGGTAGCAGTCCTCCCCGCAAGGCAGCGTCGCCTGGCCATTCTCAACGGGGCAAAGCTTGTAACCATCGAAGCATGTATACTATCAGTTCGCCAATGTTAGAACTAGACTCGAGATGCAGACTCCGGCGGTATCTTACCTGAGACGGAACATAGAACGCATTTGCGCAAGGTTGAAGGTCTTCTGCTGATGCGAACCCAATCACGGATGAGGCCATTAAGCCTAGCAAGAAGGATAGCATTTTGATGTGTAGGGATGGTAGCCGGCAAGATGAAATCTGTTGATAATGGATTAGGGAGCTGAGTGACTGAATCGATGAGATAGAGAACTAAATGCAGGTGGACATGGACTGTTATATACGCAAAATCGCCGGAGACGGTTCCTGAAGGCTGCCCAACAGTGGAATTTGGCCCACAGTACTTGATTTAGTTGCGGTAACCTCGGGCTCCGTATTTCAGCCATCTTAGCGTCTCAAATTCACGCGAGTCTTGAGTAAGCTAGTTAATCCAAGCCAAGGCCAACGGCCACAAGCCACGATCGACCCACAACTTCCCAACATGCAAGCACATAGTTATCTCCCAATTAAAGTCGAGTATGTTGACCTTCTCAAGGGAAAAAGAGCCCAGCTACCCACAACGCCGCGTGGTACAAGTATTCGTGCTAACTTGCGGAATGCGCATTGAACTGGACACTTGGCAAACACTTGGGAATGCAAAGGCTGTGGACGGCGCTTTAAAAGTGGGCGAAGGCTATTGCATTGATATTGGACTCGGCGATCGTGGATCCCATTGAGTTGACCGCTTCTCTTGGTTTTGGCTAGTGAATCTTTCCGAGGGAAGATATTCTTGCCTTTATAATAAGCAAATCGTCTAGAAAACCACGGTCTATAAGAAAATCTTTAAATGAGTCTGGGAAGCTTTCCCTGCTGGTTGGATGATTAGTCAATATTCTCCGCAAGGGATGCGAAGAGAAGAACAAGGAAGGTACCCTGCCGAACTTACCTCCTCAGGTTCCTTCATCAAGGTGAGCCGATGTCCGCCTGGACTTGCGGATTCAGTCCTGCTCTTATCCATTAGCGGGTCCAGCCGCTGAACCCAAAGTTGGTCCTGTTCTCCAACAAATACCAGACTCTTCGGGTCGTCGCCCGCTCGTGTTAATCTTAGATCCTCCGGAGAGAAACACACTTCGTGTCTGGCCGAAACTGTCAAGGTATTGGGCGCTATTGCTTTGTCCTTCATTGGCGCGGGCTCATATGCCGTGAGCAGTTTGGCCAACGCTTCGAAATGCGGAAGCAGCCACGACGGTGGCTCCTGCCCTTCGCCGGCTAAAGATCCAAGCTTGGCAAGAAATGATGTAGGTGCGACGGCGAAGGTACAGGAGGATGATTGGGGTGGAGCTATCCACTGACCGGTCTTCTTAAAGGATTCCGGTTTGTGTGCCCTGAGTTTTCGGATCCGGGATGAGCTGGACGTTGGATAATCTCAGCATGAGGTTGAAGTGGCCTGGCGGCTCTCCGGTTTTGCAAGATGCTCTTTGGGCCTTGAAGTCAGCGGTAGACATTTGTTCCTCCAATGACGAGCAATTTTTGACTGCAAGGTTCAGCGGACCTTAAGAGCCAGACTTTGAGTCCATCAATGCCAACCAACATGTACTCCTCGTGATTTCTGATACTTAAATTGCATGCCGCTGTCTATATCAAAAGAGCCGGCGAGTGTCCTGATAGGGGTGTATATCTTGTTCCATTCACGAGTATAGTAATGTCGTAGTGGTGCGGAGATGAGACCGGCATTGGCATTGGAACTAACCCTAACCCTAAGATGGCAGCTGGGCCGGTGTTTTGCGGACCCCGGGAAGTCCGAGAACGTCCAAATTGGCTTGAGCCCCTTTTCCCATCTGATTACTATATAGGTCCATTCGACCATCCAGTGTCGCTTAGAATTCGGTCTGCAAGAAGCCTCTTTTATTAAACGGCTCCTTTCCATCTTCTGCAATGTCTAGCCTGAATGTTCTCATCGTAGGTGCGTCCGTCGCAGGCCCGACGGCGGCCTACTGGTTTGCCAAAGCTGGAGCAAATGTCACAATCATCGAGCGCTTCCCAAAGCTGCGCACCAATGGACAGAACATCGACATCCGTACCGTCGGCGTCACTATAATGCGGAAGATGCCCGGGATGGAGGTCGCCGTTCGGGCCAAGACCACTCAAATGGAGGGCATCAGTTTTGTTCGCGACGACGGCACACCATTCGCAATCATGAAAGCCACCGGAGATCCTAATCAGCAGTCGCTCGTGTCCGAATATGAGATCTTTCGCGGCGATCTCGCACAGATCCTCTTCGACCTGACCAAGGACAATGAAAAGATCAAGTATGTTTTTGGCGAGCAAGTCGCCTCGATACAGCAAAGAGACGACGGGCCTGTCACGGTCGAATTCGCAAACGGCTTGCCGACTGCGGAATATGACCTTGTCGTTGCCTGCGATGGCGCAACATCGAGGACTAGAGCCATAGGCTTTGGCTGCGGTGTCCGAGAACACATCAAACCTTCGAATTGCTGGGCAGCTTACTTTTCCATTGAACAAGACCTTCTTGGAGGAAGTAAAATGGCACAGTCGTTCAGCTCCATCGGAGGCCGTTTCTTCGGTGTTGGACCCGATCTGTCAGGCGTGACTCGCATCGCACTAAGCAGCATTCGCCCACGCAACGATGGCGACGCCACACTGCCGTTTCGGGAAGCCGCGAAGCAAGGAGACGATGCGCTCAAACAATATGTATTCAAGCAATTTGAGGGCGCCGGCTGGAAAACCGACGACATCCTAAAGGGCATGATGAAGGCCGCAGACTTCTACGCATCAGAGGTCGTCCAGGTCAAAGTCCCAAGCGTGTACAAAGGACGCTTTGTCTTGGTCGGAGACGCGGGTTACGCTCCGGGTTTCACAGGCACCGGTACCAGTCTTGCCATCGCTGGCGCCTATCTGTTGGCGGGCGAAGTCGGCAGGCATGAGGGCGATCTTGCAGCAGGCCTCAGGGGTTACGAGGAGCGAATGCGGCCAATCATCAAAGATATGCAAAAAGTTCCACCGGGTATCCCTACATTGTTTGCACCACAAACGGCCTGGGGGATACGGTTGCGAAACTTGCTTTTCATGTTCGTATCTTGGATCATGGCTTTCAACAGCCTTTTCGCATGGGTTGGCAATCTCTTCGCCAGCTCCTTTAGCTCTGATAGATACGGGCTCCCTGATTATGAATGGGTGGCCTAAAGTTCATAATTACCATACTTTACTAACCAATGTATATTCTCTACTGCAAGAAAGCCTCTATAAGTCTTGTATTATATAATATAATACCTTTTTTGAATATTACCCCATATTTAACAACTCGATATCGCCAGTTAAAGAGATGGATATCTGGCTTACAAGCGGACAACCAAGGTATTTTTGCCGTCTACACAAGCCCAACTTAAACCCGAACCAGCTACATGTATCTGATGAATTGTTTTGCTGATAACGACAACAGAGACGTTCAGTTCAGTATTCTCAACAGCCCGTTGCCAAAATCACGGCAACCATAACCGATGCATTCGGGCATTCAGTCAAGCGTTTGGATCCCTCCATTTGAATAGAAACTCAAAGTTCGTATGGGGAGTGGTCATGACTCCACTCGCCTATCCATCGGATGTCCATTGGGATACGGTTTCTCAAGCCTGAAGTTGTAATTGAGCAGGATGCGCGACGGGTTGTAAAAAAGCGCCACAGGCAGGCTTGGCTGCCAATGCCGTAAACGAGGTGGTCGAAAGCGGTTTGCACGGATTGTTCACAAAAAATTGTTAGATTTTCAAAGCGATGTGGCCTAATAAAGAGGGAGACAAGGAAATAGGGCGAAAGGTGTTTTTCAATCTTTGGGTAGGTCGTGAAGGGGGGTCTTACCTGGTACTTTTGAGCATTACCCTCGAGTTGGCGGTTAGCAGAAGGTGAGGATCTTTAGGGCTGGGGGATGGACAAAGAGAGAGGAAGGAAAAGGCGCTTTACTGGAATCCATCAAGATAGCCGGGTTTCGGAGCGAGGAATGCTGAGACATGGTGTGTAACATGGCATTAAAGGGTCCAAGGAGGCGGCGACGACGTGACGCACAATAGACGCACTTCCGTACATGAGAACATCAGTGCACCGTTCCATCGCATGTCACATTAGTGGTACCTGTAAGCTTATCAGGCGTTAAAGCTCTACAACATCTTCACGTACTGGTGAATTGGGCGTCTGGGGGATTGGCAGACCTGCGCGCATTTGAGGTAAGCATTACGATCGAGTATTCTACCTCCTCCCATTTCCTGCCCCTTTGATCCTAACGTGCATTAACTCCAATACACCGACTATCATGCATCTTTCCCACATGCATGGTATGAGAATCGAATGGGATCCGTTAGATGAGCGGGTACGGTTGGTCAAGGCGACCTCTGCAACCCATTTTGACATAGAATAAAGCTATAGCGAGATATATCACCATAATACTGGCTTTTAAGAATCATACAAGCATCAACATTTGACGAAGTAGACCATTTGCAAACATATTCTCGAGGCTCAGATTCAAGACGAGCATTCATTGTGTTACAGAATGGCAGCCTCAACAGAGAAGCAAATTTTCAGAAAGAGATACCTCAAAGCCAGTAAGCGAGGCCTGGTCATACGAACGGGGGCAAGTAGTTAATCTTAGACAAGATACGAAGCAGGAACTGTTTTCTCCAACCCGATTTTTTGTTACGCTGTGGCTCTTCACGGAGATCTATTTTGTAACCTTTGTCGTTCCCGACACAGCATTTGGAATCTTCGGTGCTCTCGCAAGTCCCTTGTTGATGACAGACTCATCTCCTCAACCCGGAAATCATCCTCTAGCGACTACCCCTGGTGGTTCTCTTTAATCGCTCCAACTTGCTGAATTTTTGACCTGGCCCAATCGGCGTAAGCCAACTGCTGTGATCGAAGATGCCTTGAATAAGCCCTGGCGACCTCTTCCGTTCGTCCGGATTACCGTTTCCGAGACACGACGGCTCTTGCTCTTCTGCTTGTCGGTGGTGTTGACCGTAAATTGAATCTTTTTGGGGGCATGGGAGGAGACGGTACGGCTGTTCGCTTTGACGTGGATGTACAACGATCTGGAAGGCGGCGATTAATTAGGACTTCGTCACCGGGAATCTCATTATTGGCTGTGCTTTTGGCCTTTACAATCGCGATGCTGTGCGAATTGCTCTGCGGCCGCGACTAGGAGGTTATGAGACTGGGCGGTTAGAGGGTTGCGCTCGTCGGCTGTGTGATATTCACTATTATGCAGATTCAAGATATGAAGGATCAGGCGGGCGATCGTACTCGCAGCCGGCGGTCGGTATCTTTGACACTTGAAGATCGGGCGGCGAGGTGAACTGTTGCTGTCTCGGTGCTGACATGGTTTATTATATGCCCACTTTTCCTTAGCCTCGGGTTTCTGAGATATCTGGCTACCGGAGGATTTGGCATCGTAATCGCTTGGAGGATTTGGCTCCTCCCAAACGTCCAAGCGGACCGAAAGACGTGGAAACTATGGGCGGCGTGGACAGCTCTACTTTACCTTCTGCCACTGTTGAAAAATCACAGCTTCATCATCGACGAGTTCATTTGCCTGACATGAGGTAAGGTTTTGGGATATGTATAGTCCTGCAGAATGAGACGGCAGTGATTATAAGGGGCAACAGCAGGCGTCGATTGATGTTGGAAATCTTGTGTGAAACTCATTTTGGACGAGGCTGGGGTTGTCATTTTTTATGTCAACGCAATCATGGCCTCATGCGCTGGGATACAAAGTCGCGAGCTTCGTTCATTTTGTTTGTTTATCGTAAAGGTTTCAATACTATACTTAGATCGCAATTTCAATTGCTCAGTGTGAAAGTGCATCGTCAGGCACGAGCGCAAATAGATCATTTTCTCGGGTCGGAAGCCCGATTGCAAAAGAGAAACAATCATGGTTTCTCCAGTGGATATGGAATTTTTCCTTTGCACCCACCACCCACACGCACTGATGCAGAAGCTCCTTCTTTATTCAACGCTGCAGTCGCGGCTCCGAGCCTGGGATTCTGCTCCTTGGCTTTGAAACTGTCAACGTACTATTCAGTTATCTTGACCTGGGTTTCATCTTCGACAGCGTGCAGGATGAACATGTACTCGTTGTTATAGGGGTCGATTATGGCTTTTGCAGTGCTACTGGCGTTTATGAAAACCTTGTTTAAGATCTCGTCCGTGATGAGATAGTGGATCGTAGCCTTGAGCTCATCGAAGTAAGAGAGTACGGCTTCGTAAGCAGCACGGTAGCTTTTGCGAAGGCCGAAACGTTAGATCTCAAGATTCTCTGAGGCAGGAGTAGATAACAAGGGTTAGAGAAGGGTACGTCGCTGGCCTTATGTTATTCATCTCTGAATAGTTCATTGATTTGGGATAGATTCTTTGTACGCAATCTGGGGAGCGCAGTCGGATTATTTCGTTTAAGTCCAGCGTCTCGAGAGCCTTGATGAAGGCGTAGGCGATCTCTCTTAAGGTCTTCGCTCCTTTTATTTTGCTTTTGGTCACAATGATTTTTACAAGGAAGAAAAGTAGAGAATCTCGGTGCGGTGAAAGCGTTGGCCCACCTCGTGCGCGAAGAAAAAGCTGCCACCTGATGTCGAATCGGCCGACAGAGGCTGTGATCCGGAGGTCTTGGGCACAGATTTGAGCGGGAGATGCTTGCCCTACCAGAAAAATGGTCTGGTTACAACGCGTCTGAGCACTGGCTTGGATGGGGAAGGATAAGCGAAGAAAGAATGAGCAGAGAAGCCGCAAGGCAAGTACTGGAGCGACGGCTGGATGGATCGGTGACATATCCTGCCGTCAACGCCTGCATGGCGCGATAAGATCATGCGGGCATGCACAATATGTGATCAGTGACTCGTCTATCCTCCTCGAAGGTGCATAATCGGACATACTGACATGATGCTATGCCGTAGTGCGACATCTCAATTGCAACTAAACGTCCTTAGACGCCGTCACTTATCCACGCCCGATATCGGCGTGAAGGTAATGTGCAAGTCCCCCGGCGCCAGCGTAAAATCCTCTCGGCTGTCCTCCTCAATCCCGCGGCCCGTCTCTCCCAGCGCAAAGGCGAAATCGTACGTGAGCACCAGCTTCGCGATGAGGGTTCGAATATTCAGCAACGCGAGCGAGCGCCCAATGCAACCGTACGTGCCTGTTCATATGCATCGTTATCAGCTTCGGCATCCGATAGTTAGTAAGGAGCCAGCAGTAGAGGGCTGGAATGGTGCGTTGGGCGGCATTCAGAAGCGGACTGCTTTCTGTAAGCGAGCTTACCGGTTGAGAAGGGTGCGAAAGCGGAGCGCTCTTTGATCAGTTCTGGGATCGAATACCACCGCTCGGGAATAAAGGATTCGGCGTCGGTTTAGACTTTATTAACTACGTGCGAGGATTTTGATTAGCGCTTTATATCCTTGTGCTCGACTTATATAAAATTAAGGTTGACCAATCCTCGTGTGTATAATGGCGGAAGAGGGTTAATCTGAGATTGCTGAGAAGCTCATATCTGCCGAGTACATATTGTAAAGATTATACTGTGATGTTACCGGGGATAAATACATCTTCGATAATTAATTCTTCAGGTGGTGTTAGAGGTTCTAGCCCAGTGATCATAGGGGGATAAAGGCGGAAGGTCTCGTTGATGACGCCGTTGAGATAATCGAGATGTTAAAGTTATAGGTGTTGAATTTTCTTTGGGTAGATCGCAGGATCGATGGAGGCGAGCTCTTTGCGGAGCTTGAAGATGTGTGAAGGGTGGCGTACGAGTTTATAGAAGATATGCGTTAGTGCGCTGGCGGTGATATCACTGTACGATGACAAATTCACTTGGTGAGTACACTTGATTCGGTGCAGAGAGAGCGATGGGCGGTTGGAGTTGAGGATCAAACCAACCTTCCGGCAACGATGATAAGCTGTGCATCACCCTCTCCTATCATATAGTCTAACGGTAGAACTCGACGGTTTTGCGGTGCAAAACGGGTCAGGGGACGATCTAATTGGGTCGCGTAGCCTTCTCGTCGCGGGCCGCGTGCTAAGAGGGCTTGACGTTTTGCAGTGCAAAACAGCCGAAGAAAATCCAGCATAACTCGCCTCGATTATATGCGGTGGAAATTCTAAAGAGTATATTTTGTAGAGCCCGCTTAGCGCTCTTTAACGCGCTATCGTTAACTAAGATCGAGCCCGAACCTGTTAAGTTATAGAGTCGATTAATTTAATGGGCGAAGATTCGCTAAGAACTATATGCGAGTTCTTTCGACGAGGTCTTAGCGGATTTTTCTTATTTCTTTTCCTTCGATTAGAAATATTATATAATTTAAATTTAATAAATAGCCTTGAATATTAAGATTAGAGTCCGACTTTAGCGTCTTAATTCAAGAAAAGTTTAATTATATCGAGCGAGTTCGTAGAGTAGAATATTTTTTTCCTTATTAGATAGTGCTAGTAATTCTCTAACGTCTAAGATAGAGAGTTACTCTCTTCTAGCTCTCGACGAAGAAACTCGAGTTATATATAATCGAAGCGATCTCTCTACTTATAGATAATCTTCTTTCTCGTTACTCTAACTTAAATAAAAATAAAAATAATTATAGAGAAAAATATTTAATATATAAAAAGTAGGGTTTAGCTAGATTAGGGTTTAAATATTAAGAATAATAGTTAGAGATTAAATAGATAGGGAAAGGCGAGGCTAGTCCTAATAGTATATATAGTCCCTTCGTATATAGTAGGTAGATCTATTAGGTAGGCTGAATATTCTTTAATTACACGTATTTATCTAGTAGTTAATCAATCGAAACGAGCGCGATTTGTGAGTAATATATCGTTTATTTGCTATTCTATCCTATACTACATTTATATATAGCTCAGCTATTATATAATAGAACGCCCCCTCATTAATTCTCTTATAAAGCTTTATTAGTTATACACGCACTTAGCAGATAGACTCTCTCCCCTCCTTCCTCGAAATTACTCACAATTAAACAACTATATATAGACGCCGCGACGCCTTAGAATATAGTGTTATTAATATTATAGAATCCGTTGTTTTTAGTAGAAAAGAATCGGGCGATAGAAATATCGAAAGCTCGCCTTCTTCGATCGCTAGAAGTCTTAGTCTTATAATTTATATTCACGTATACTTCACCGCCTATTAACAGAAGAGATATAATATACGAATTCACCTTCTTTTTAATTATACTCTAATATTAAGAAAGATAATTAATATTCTCGTAATTATATACGGTTTTCTTATTATTAAAATTATTATTAGTTATTAGTCGTTCGATTAAAGACTTCTTAAAGATTCGTCTATTAATGCGATCGAGTTTATTATAAGATCTATACACGATATTTACGCGGACTATATTTAATTTAGTATACTTTTATATCTCGAGTAGAAGATCGCGCGGATTGTAACGTCTCTTTTATAATATATCGAGTATCGGGACATAAATAGAGAATTATAAGAAACTATTAGTAGATTCGAAGAAAAAAGAGGGCGAAGTAAAGAAACGAGTATTATTAGAAGTCGACGAATTAGAGTCGCTATTATTAGAGTCGAAGAAGAAGAGATCGTTCGTAGTCCCGCTATTGACCCCTATAGTCGCACGCGTAGCATTATACTCGTCCTAAATCTCCTCGACGAACATATAGAAATAGACGAATATTATATATAGAGCGTAATTAATAGTTATCTTATACGAGATAGAAGTTAGAGAAGAATTACTTATAGATATAATCTTTAATAATCGATACGAAGATCTTAGAAGTATTGAAAATAGCGAATAAATTTTAGGTTTAAACTAACGTTACGCTTTATATAGTCTAAAGAGTTACGAGTTAATCGACGTTTAGCTTAAATAGAATCTCTTTAACAATATTAATCTACTATTATATTAGCACGTTCGGCCTTTAGATAGCTATATTATTAATAATCTAGCGTTTAAAGCAGTGAGATATTAGGGGCTTTCGAAAGTAAGATCGTAGAGCCCGATAGTCGAGCGACGATTTATCTACTAGCAGTCCGAAGACTGCGAAGATATTTAGACTATACTCGTCTTCGGCGAGCTATATAGCAAAGATTAAGTTATTATTGTTAATAGAAGTGAAAATAGTTATAATAGTAATAATAAGAATAATTACTAAGAGATATCGAGATAAGAGTAATTTAAATATAATAAAAGAGAGTAATCTAATAGATTATTAATAGTACTTAAAGATAATTAAAAGAAGACGAAAGATAATAGAAGTAATAATAATTAAGAGAAAATAAGAATTTAAAGTGAGGGTTTAAAGTAAGAATATCGAGTTTATTAGTAGATACTAATAATAAAATAAAAAAGAGAGCAATTTAAGTTATTATTAATAATACTTATAAATAATTAAAACGAGGTAAAAGATATTAGAAGTAATAATAATTAAGAGAAAGTGAGAGATTAAAGTAAGAATATCGAGTCTATTAGTAGCGTAGTCTCTTTCGAATTAACACTTATTTCTTAGCGACGATAATAAGCAGTATACGAGTAATCGCGTATTCGCGTAATTATAATAGGGGATAGCAATTATAATACGAGATTATATACGGTTAATAGAATTAATTAGAAAAAATATAACTTAAGAAAAGTAAGCGTATCAATAGAACTAATTAAAAGTTCGTTTAACGCTACTATCTAGAATAATAATTATAGTCTTAAAGTCGTATATAATTAATATAGTAATATAAAATATTATTTAATTATTAATAAATTAAAATATATAAAGAAAAGAATTAGACTTATAGATATAAAATCGATTAAGATAATTTCTAGAAACTCTAGATATTATTTATTAAATTTAAAATATATCTAAAGATATATTAATATAGAAATATAGAAATAAATATATTAATATAAAAAAG
>JANQBS010000134.1:0-108889 GCA_033085395.1 Xanthoparmelia taractica
TGACGGATGGTTTGTAGCTACTGAAAAATCTGACTACATACAAGCGATAGGGCTGAGTAGTGCCAAATTCCAACAATAATTCATGATTTTGATTTTGGTGGTTCAAATAATAAAAACGCATTGGTCCAAATCGAACACGGTACTAGCCCTGAATCAGCCCTAGTATCTTAAGGTACATATGGCTAGATCCGTTCTACCAGACCCTACTTGCTTTCAATATGCACGTGATTTACGCCGGTGTTGAACTCGCGGGTTTGTAATTTGAAAGGCGGTACAGTGTTGGTCTAAAAGTTGTCTATTGCCTTTTCAGTAGATGCTTCTACATGCCTGCCTTTGCACGAAAAAGAACGAGACTTTTGTTGTAAGGCGCGGCTCTCTTTTCTCCCCTAATTCTCACCTGTCCAAGCACGGTTTTACATGGCTTCATCTCATGGCAAGCCAAAGCCGAGTTGGCGGACGCGCCTCTTGAATCCATTCAAAAACAGGAGCGAAGACCAAGGCCAACAGACTCATGTAGAACAAACTTCTCGGTCTCTCCCCATCAATGCCGTCTATTACCCAAATTGGCGAGTCTACAAGGGATCACCTCCGTCATCCCTGAATCTGAAATATATTACCCACATCTTCTATGCTTTTGCATGGTAATTACTCTCGTCGAACTTGAGTGGATGCAGCTGACGGAATTTGCAGGGTCAGAAACCAAGGTCATTTGTTTGTATGTAGTCTGACAGTTGGCTTTTTGGTGGATACTTACGCAGCTGCAGTTTAGTGATGAATATGCCGACACTGAGATTGACATCAACGGCGATGGTACCGTAAAAGGGTGTCTCAATGATTTAAAGGCTCTCAAAGAGCGATATCCAAACATTAAGACACTTCTTTCGGTTGGTGGAGGAGGAGAAGGCAGTGCCCCTTTTCCTGCAGTCACTAGCAATGGGATTGCTACGTCGAACTTTGCCCAAAGTGCAAGAGAAATGGTGGATGCATTCGGATTTGATGGCATAGACAGTAAGCTGTAACATGAATTACTAGACTCCTGCAGTAGTTGACATCTGAAGTCGATTGGGAACACCCATCCGATCCTAAGCAAGGCCAACACTACATCCAGCTGCTTGCAGCCGTTCGGAAGGAATTGCCAACCCCAGATTATCTACTTACTTCTGCCCTGCCTGCCGGTCAATGGGCTTTGAGTAACATTGATCTTGCTAAAGCCTCAACCCATCTGGATCTGATCAACCTAATGACATATGATTTCTCCGGACCATGGACGAGTCTTTCTGGCCATCACGCCCAGCTCTACAGCCCAAAGAATCCTCATAATGATGCTGCCACAGTCTCATGCAGCTCAGCAGTGGCCTACGCCAAATCCCGAGGCGTATGTGCCAACAAAATTCTGCTCGGCGTCCCTGCTTATGGACGATCCTTTCTTGGTGCTAAAAAGGCCGGGGACTGTTTCACAGGTCATGCAGACGAGGAAGGCACTTTCGAGTACAATGATCTGCCACGGCCTGGAGCTGTTGTCAAATACGACAAAGAAGTAGGTGCCGTGTATTGCGTTGGCGGTGATGGCGGCTTTGTGACCTACGATGATTCTCAAACCGTCCAATCGAAGGCAAATTTTGCGCTGAAAGAGGGTCTGGGTGGGTTGTTTTTCTGGACTGGGACTGGAGACTCGCAAGATTCTACAAGCTTAGTGGAGACAAGCTACCGATCTCTGAACCCTCAGTATTCCAATGGAGGGCAATAATTACACTGCTTTCATTCGAACTAAAACCAAATAGACTGTTATTAGGGGTCCCCCTTCCGAATTCAGTACTCCTCATTGAGAAGGAAGCTGCCAAAGAACTACCAGACTGGCTTAGAGAAGGTACCAGTCAAAGTCGAAAATAACAGTGCCCAAACTGAACTGTAATCGACTTTCTAGGAAAGTGCTGACCTCGTCTCCATGACCATCCCGTAATCCTTAAATACGCGAAGTTACGGTCTCTCTTCCAATTCTTTCTATTCAATCATACAGATTTGAAGGACAGCGGTCGAGCATCTTCTACAGTCGGCTTCAGCAGCACAACGTATTACTACTTCATTTCATTCTGCTATTCTGGCCAGCATTCATCTTCGCTACTAGTACACGGACTGTCTCCATCCTGCAGCTTGCTTGACCTTTACGAGAGCATTCCAGTACGATTGCCCTCCAGTAGTCTCTTGAGGCAGCACTCCTGATCAGCTCCAGACCCGTGTCAGTCAATCTGTACGTTAAGTCATATTGCTCCAACTATCACGCTGACGAGCATGCTTGCAGTAAGATAGCCCTCGTTGCTTCTCTTTAGCAACATAAGAACGCCATAGCACCATCCGTCCCTCGAGTAACTGACTATGTCTCCTCTCGTGATGCTCCTCGCATTCATGCTTCCTATGCTCAGAGCCGCTACCCAAATCCTCAACGAAGCCGACCTCTACACCCTATTTCCCACCGATCCCGTAGGCGACGTGCTCAATGTCACCCAATGCTACTGTCAGAGTTCCGATCCCTTGTCTCCCAGTGCTACGTTCGGCTACTACGTACGTATTCAAAGTTCCTGGTTCCTGCTTCATCGATCTCGCTAGCCCTGGGACATGTTGTAACAGTGTGTACTTTACTGACTACCATCTCTTGATAGTACCTATTCGATTACTACAACTACCATCTGAACCATACGTACCCTATCGAAGCGACTTGCACCTCGTCGGCGCCTGACAACTCCAACGGCACAAAGCCTTCCAATTGTATGGACGGCATCAGCAAACACAAGAAGATCTGTCAAGACTATGCCGACGGCAACAAATTTTGCTACAAGTTCAAAGAGGACATCGACAACTGGGAACACAGCACACCATCAGAAAGCGAATACAGGTTCAATGGACAGAAGAGAGGAGTGCCAGCACTAGCTTCCGACATTCTGACGGAAGATGATTTGACGGACAACTGTGGATTCTTCTGCAATGAAAAGCTTGGAGGGTTGATGACCTTTGAGACCTCGTCAAGTCTCATACCAGGCATAGGACCGGTCACAAACAGTATCGTTAGCTACACAGATTTGGATGACATGTGCTCTAATTGCGCGGCTTAGAGCCCGGAGAGTTGGTAGGATTGGATGATGATGGTACCTTTGCGTTTTGGCCTGTTTCCTGCCTGCGAGATTGACCTAGGGAGTTTGCAATGGAAAAGCTCTCCATTGTCCGGCTTTTGTCATTGTTAGTCGAGCGAGACCGTGATTATCAATTCAAAATAGATTAGTTGTTCCAAGCCCCTCTCTTGAAAGCCTCGTAGAATGGAATATGGTTGTGACCGGTAGTAAATGTAATAGATTCGGAGAATCTACTAAACTTTTACGCCCAAAATCATGTCTGTCCCCCCCCAACTCTCTTTCTCATCCTCTATAAATTTGGGCTAGTATAAACCTGAAGATCTGAGAGTTTTGCGTTCTGTCTGCTGTGTCAAATGTCTTAAGCTCGTTCATGGGTTGGAAGGCATGCCGCAGCTGAACGGGGACACTGCACCTCTGAGTTCCTTGGATGCAGGTACTATACTAAGAAAAGGACATTTGGTCTGAGCTGACACCTTATAGAAGACTTCCAAGTAATCCATCATCTGGACAATATCTTTTCGCACCCTTCAAGCCTCTCTTCAGTCTCAAAAATCTCCAGAGCCCTCCACATATATCAAGATGAGCTCGACCAAGAAATATCTGCCCATGTGCGGCGGCAGTCGGCTTCAGATGTCGACAGTGTCAAGCGTATACAGGCCGCTCAGACTGACCTCACCGAGCTCTTCCAGAAGGTGGAAGGAGTCCGGCAGCGAGCCATCGAGACCGAAGGAGCCATAACAGAGATGACGGCCGACATCAAGCGGCTTGACAACACAAAGAAGAATCTTACACTCTCTATGACGGCTTTGAAAAGACTGCAAATGCTTACTACGGCCTACGACCAGCTGCGGGGATTGAGCAGCTCGCGCCAGTACCGAGAATGTGCCCAGCTTCTACAGGCGGTTATACAGCTTATGGCTCACTTCAAGTCGTACCGCTCCATCGATCAAATTGCTACACTCAGCAAGAATGTGTCAGATATCCAGAGGGAGCTGTTGGAGCAAGTATGCGAAGACTTTGAGGTTACATTTGCGAAGGGTGAAGTAGGACAGCGAAGAGGCATGCTGGCGGAGGCTTGCTCGGTCATGGATGCTCTGGGGGAAACTGCCAGAGCCAGACTGATAACATGGTATTGTAACACACAGCTACGAGAGTATCGACAATTGTTCAGGGGCAGCGAGGAGGCGGGGTCATTAGACAACATATCGAGAAGATATTCCTGGTTCAAGAGGTTGCTCAAAACCTACGATGACGAGCATGCAGCCATGTTTCCTCCTTATTGGCGCGTCAATGAGTTGTTGGCAAACGCATTTTGCGAGAGCACCAGAGAAGACTTCAAGGGGATTTTGCAGAGGTCTATGCGAAGAGCAGACGGCCAGACACTTAATGTGGATCTTCTGCTTTCTTGTCTTCAAGAGACTCTGGATTTTGAGCACGGCCTTGAGCGACGATTCTCCAATACAGTTGGTGCTGGATTCGATTATGATTATTCTTTACTGACGTGTCCTGTAGTCTCGCGCCTCCATGGACACCCTAAGCTCGAACGATGAGAAATCACCAGTATTCAGTCAGGCCATCTCTGAGGCTTTCGAGCCCTATCTAAGCCTATGGGTAGAATCGCAGGACAAGTACGTCTCCACATGCAATCTGTAATAATTCTGGACGCGCTAAGATTTCCAGGCATCTCTCTACGATGATCCCAAAGTATCGTGCCCAACCGCCACGGCAACCGGACGAGGAATTTTCTCCACAGATGGTCATATCCTCATCCACTGAACTTTTCAGCTTCTATCGGTTGACGTTAGCACAGTGTGCCAAGCTGTCTTCTGGCGCAAGGCTTGTGGAATTGACAAAGGTCTTTGCCAAGTATCTAGATCAATACGCACAACAGATCCTTCTCTACTACATCAGTGAACGTCCAGGTGGGCAAACGCCATCAAAGACGCCACAGATGGAGGACGTAGTACTTGTCCTGAATACGGCCGACTACTGTTTTAATACCAGTATACAGCTAGAGGAAAAGATCAAAAGTCGCATTGACCATGATCTGAAAAGCAGTATCGATCTACAGAGTCAGGCAGATGCTTTCATGGGCATCGCAAGTGCGACAGTCCGAGCTCTGGTACGCAGGGTCGAAATCGACATTGAGCCTGCGTGGCGAGAGATGCGAAATATCGGGTGGAGTAGAATGGAGAGCGTTGGGGATCAGAGCACGTATGTCGGTGATATGCTTGAACGTATTAAATCAAGAGCCGCAGAGATTCTCCGCATGCTACATAAGCAACAATACGCAAGGGCATTCTGCGATAATATCCTTGAGCTGACAGTGAATGCCTATGTTGCCAACATCTTCCAGTGCAAGCCTATTTCGGAAGTCGGTGCTGAACAGGTCATAACCGCTATGAACTGGTCTCAAAATCCTTTGCTGATGGTATCCAGATGCTGCTCGATATCTACGGCCTGAAGAAAGGCTTTGAAGACCTACTCACCTCGAATTCGCCAACCAAGACGGCGGCTCCGTCTAGTTATATCAAGCGCGTCTCGCAAGCTATGTCCCGCGTTAATCCCATCCTGAAGACGCTGCAAGTGCGTCCCTCCCCACCGGAAGCACTCGTTCAAGCGTACCTCATTCACATCGCCGACAAGTCCGATGCCAATTTCCGCAAGATCCTCGATCTCAAGGGCATCCGGAAGCCAGACCAAGCGCATCTAGTTGAACTATTCCAAGCTCATCGCGCCTCTCCGAGGAACGAGAACCTTCAACAGTCGTCACCACTTCTCACCCCTCTGGCAGTCGGAGGCGGTACCGTTGGCGGGGGCGTCCCGATCCCGACAGGTATCGGCTCCCTCTCTTCTGCTGCAAGCCTGAGCACCTCAAATTTACCTGCCCGCTTTGATCCTTCTACCTTGGGTAGTGCTATTATGACGGCTGCTAGGGATGGCGTGGACCGCTTCGGCACACCAGCCCTGGGCTCGAGCATGCTAAATACACCAGCTGACTCGAGAATGGCAAGTCCACCGCCGCAAAATCGCCGACCACAGTCTCCTGATGGTGGGCGGGAAGCTACTGCAGCCGGAAATCTAAACGAAAATTTGAAGAATATCGGCAAATTCTTCAAGAGGGATCTGGTAGGATTTGGTGGCCGGTTTGGAGCAGCATAGGGGATGGAGGATAGGTAAGGTAAGGTAAGGTACGAGACAGATGAAAAAGAAAAGGATGTACTACTAGTTCTACTTGGTACTAGACTGCTGTCTTAGTGGGTAACGCTTATGCAGGCACAATGCCCAGATTTGCAGGGTAGGATGGAGGTTTGATTTGTGGTGCTTTGCTCATGATTAGCAAGCGACATGGTTAGGATTAGCAAGCATCGGAAGCGGGGCACTGATTGGTGGGGCCGGCTTAATTCCCGGGAGATGATATATATATAAAAGAGTCCCGACTTCTCGACCGGAACTCCAGCTTTGTCTCTTTCAACTACTTACCACAGCAACACCATCCATACCTCACTCATTCCTCTCCCAGCCAGTCAAATTCGCTTCTACTTACACACATACCTCAGCTCAATTCGCAAACATGGCCCCCAAAATAGCGATAGTCTATGTTCGTACTACAACCCTTCTTCACCATTATGCATCGCTTCACTTGCAAGACTATGGGCGCCATCGAAGCTGCACCCAAACATTCTACTGACTCAATTGATACAGTATTCCATGTACGGCCACATTGCGAAACTTGCCGAAGCTGAGAAAGCCGGCATTGAAGCCGCCGGAGGCAAGGCTGACCTTTACCAGTGGGTCCCCATTCCAATTCCAAGTATAATGACTCGGCTCGGAGGAAGCTTGTCTGCCTCTCAGCGCACAAAGCACCGAAGCTGACCAGTTTCTCCGCTCATTAGGGTCAAAGAGACCCTCCCCCAAGAAGTCCTCACCAAGATGCACGCACCCGGCCAATCCAGTTCCATCCCTTTCATCACCCCCGACGAGCTTGAGAAATATGATGCCTTCCTCCTTGGTATTCCCACACGTTACGGCAACTTCCCCGCCCAGTGGAGAGTCTTTTGGGACCAGACCGGCAAGCAATGGCAGACTGGCGCATACTACGGAAAGTATGTCGGTGTCTTTATCTCGACGGCCTCCCAGGGAGGAGGACAGGAGAGCACGGCGCTGGCCGCTATGAGCACTTTCACCCATCATGGAATGATCTATGTGCCGTTGGGTTACGCCACGGCGTTCGCGACGTTGGCAAACTTGGAGGAGGTGAGGGGTGGGAGTGCGTGGGGTGCCGGGACTTTTACTGTGAGTTCTCATACATTCCTAGCTCGCACTTCTTGACAAAAGCACGAGGAGAGCCTTGACTAACCCTCCCTCCTTAGGGCGCCGATGGCTCGCGCATGCCTACGGAGCAGGAACTCAACCTAGCCAAGACCCGTACGTACATTCTTGAGATAACTTTCCCTCTGTGCTATTTTGTGAAGCTAATCTCGAGACCTGCGTAGACGGCGAGTCCTTCTACAAGGCTGTGTCAAAGGTCAACTTCGCATGACTAGATGATCCCTCTGGCGGGGCCGCCAGTGCTGCTGCTGCTGCTCCTTCTCCTTCGTCAAACCAACAACAGCCCCTAGCAGCGGCAGCGACGCCAACAACAAAAGGAAACACTGGTGCTAGCAACGGGACAAATGCAACGACGAGTCATGTCAACAAGAGCGAAGGTGCGCCTGCTGCGGATTCTGTTGGTGAGAAAAAGGAGAGCGGTCCTTGCGGTTTACCTGTCAAATGTGTAATTTTGTAAATGGACCAATCAAGCATGCAAAGTTTACAGAGTCCTTGTGGATTTGATACGTCTGTTTTCATCAATCGTGCACTGCCTGAATTGCTAGACTTTGAATTCCTTCATCCAATTTCAGAGGTCCGCTTCAATCTCGATTTGCTGCTGCCGTTCCCAAAGCCGATTCGCCGCCCCAACAATAATCTCCGCTTTCAGCAGCAACTTCTGATGATACTTGGCCTCCCCGTCCGCATCCAACCGCGACTTCTTGGGCTGCGCCAGCAGCAACACCGGTACGAGATCCTTCGCCTCCGCCTCCGCCACGGTCCTCAGACCCTTGTACCCATTCTCCCAAAACACCCGGGCGGTCCTACTCTTCACAAACGGGATCTTGGCCAGGTCCAGCAAATCGGCCTTCGCGCCGGCTTTCAGGCGGTCGACCATGTGCTCGAGCGCGGCTTTGAGCATGCCCCAGCCCATTTTGTCGCAGAAGTTGATCATGCCCGCGGCGAAGCCTTCGCAGATTTGGGCGAGCGTCTGCACGAAGCCGCGGGGGACCTCGAATTTGCGAGCGACGAGGTGGATGGGCGTTTCGTTGCAGAGATCGCGGAGTTGGAGGGCGGCGTAGAAGCGGCGGTAGACTCGGGCGGTGTGCATTTCCGTGGGGGTGGTTTCGGGGAGAGGTTTCGCGCTGTTTGCCCTGTTTTTTTGATGCTATGTTAGAGAGGATTTGTCGAAGGGAAATTTGGGGGGTTGCTTTACATTCGGTTCACCAAGCCTGGATTGACGCCTACGAATTCAAGAACTCGCAGGCCGCTCTCATCCAGGCTTTCCATTTCTCGCCGGAAGATGGGCCAGTTGATGTCGGTGTGGGAACTGTAAAGGGGGGTGAAGGTGTAGAAAATGTGCATCTCTCCATCCATAACGAAGGCTCGGAGGGCTCGACGAAGTTCGCCATGTAGAAAGATGCCATCCTCGGGCGTCAGGGAGGAAGCGACTATAGCCTCACTCAGGCGGGTAGATTTGAAACTACCGAAAGCGTCCACGGCGACAAGTCCCGATTCGGTCAGTTCTTCTAGCGTTTTCGAAACCATGGTATCTAGTGAAGCCCGATCCATGTTGTGGTAGAGTAGAGTCTTCTGGACATATTCTTGGATAGCGCTTATGTGTGTGGCCAGCCTGACTGTAATGACCTCCAAGAGAGCCCTCTTGATGCCACGCTTTTCGGACGTCAGACTACTTTCCACCATGGGAAGGTCGGCCTCGAGTAACTGCGCTACCTCTTCAAGGTCAGCTTTCGGGCAACAGAGATAGCTTTCGCCAATCTCATCTTTGCCCTTCCGACCAGCCCGACCTCTCATTTGCCGGAGCATGGCTGGCCCAATGAGGTCCCGGCCCATCCTTGCACCCTGGAGTATGACCCTCCGCGCTGGCAGATTGATGCCTGCGGCAAGGCTGCATGTAGCTACAATGACTTTGATGATGCCTTTGTCATAGGCTTCGGCGGCTATGTCCCGCTCCTCAGCGGTGAGGCCGGCATGATGGAAAGCGACTCCTTTCATCACAGTCTTGTCCAGCGTATCATCGAGACCTACTGATAGGCTTCGAAGTTCACTGACTACGTCTTTCCTACGATCCAGCATCTTCTCGTCCACGTCAGAAAGGACAGGCATCGCTTCACTGACCAACAAAGCAGTCGATTGACAACCTTGGCGGCCACTACAAAAGATCAAGGCGCCATAGCCGGCGTTTGCAGTTTCAATAGCCAATGAAACGACAGCGTTAGTCACAGGGTTTTTCAGCTCGTTATGCTCAGAAGTTTGAATCACACGTATAGGAGAAACGGCGGACAAAGGCTGAGTTGAGTTGAGCTGGCTGGTAGTCTTGTAAAAGGCGCTCGATGTTGAGACGGGGTAGATAGAGTGATCGTAGACCAAATATTCCTGGACGGGGACAGGCACATACTTCGTGTTGTAATACTTCGCGTCCAGCCATTTCGCCAGAATTTCTGTGTTCGTGAGAGTCGCACTCATTCCTACTATTTGCACTGACCGCTCCAGGGTCAAGAGCTTGCTAGCCATTAGCTCCATTAAGTAGCCTCGATGGTCATCGTTGATCATGTGAAGCTCATCAAGAACCACAACTCCTAGATCATTGATAGTGCAATCTTCAATGGCAGCATTGACGAGCGCGTTTGCCTTTTCAATAGTGCAAATGGCTACATCAACATCAGACCATGAAGCTCGTGCTTTGCTTCCTCCAAAGAACCCGACCACGCGCACTGAGCTGTTGTGGGGTCTGCGCCATGCCGGAAGCTGCGAGCTGGTCTGGCTTCTGAAGGTGACACGCTTTTCCACACCGTCGACAATTCTCCTGAGCCATTTGAGCTTCTCCTGCACCAAAGCCACATATGGAAGCACCAATATGGCTTTCTTGGTGGGATCTTCAATCACTCTCTTCAACATTAGCACATCAGCCACAAGCGACTTTCCGCCACCGGTCGGCGCGGTGTATACCAGGTTCTTGTCGCCATTTAGCAGGCCACGTCCCAATAGGCAAGATGATTGCCACGGGTAAATACTATTGATTCCCGATGAAGCCAAATTCTTTACCAGCCTTTCTGGGAGATCGTAGCGTGGATGAGATAAGGAAAGCAGCGGATTCTGTGACGGTCCAGGGGTCAAGGATATCTGCCTTGAGGGTGGTTGGTTGTTAGAAATGTCTGGGTCGCTAGTAAGACTGCATATCTTGCTAGCTTCAATGCGGTTCTTGCCACCTGCATGCAGCCGTTGGCGCTTGAAGACTTCCTGAGCGGGAATGATGTCCTGAAATGCGCAGTTTTTGGGTGGAACTGCCTCGTTTCCATCATAAAAAGAACGTTTGATGCCATGCAAAGCTTTGGTGCTGTATTGCTGTTGGCGGACAATGTCCAGGGTTGTCCAGCCAGGTTGGACTGTCCCTGAAGAAGCCATAAAGAACTGAAATTCAGACTCATGACTTGAAAGCAGCGCTCGAAGTAGATGGGAATAAGAGCAAAAGTAAAGGACGGGTATTGAGTGTCAAAAGAAAGCAATGTTCTGCTCTGTTTACCTTACCTTATGAAGTTCTTTTGTTATGCAAACCTGAAAGCTCCGAGGGGCTCCGCCAAGAGATGACGCGGGCCGATTTGGCCTCTAACCGTATTGGGCCTAAAAAACGTCTGGCCTATGAAACAGGCATTGAAAGGAGACGGAGAGGACAGCGAACAGTTGGAATTACCCTGTAGCCAGGGGAAACCATCATCCAAGCTTCTGAATGCATTGTGAAGCCGGAAAATTCGGGTCTTTTGGGTACTGGTGACTTGGCATGTAAGCGCGAGATTGGTGGGGAAGAGCAGGCATCAGAAGCAGTCAGGCAAGTGAACAAGGAGAAAAGGTAGAAGAATGTGATGGATTGATTGATCGATACGATAAGCAATAAGAGTAATGACGGTTTAACCACAGGTCTCCTACATATTTCCAGGCAGGAAGCTGAAGATATTGGAGTTGGAGTCTCGTATTAGAGTGAACATCCAACAAGGGACGCCGACGAGCGGAGGGGGGATTTTGGCAGGCACTTTTTAGCGGCGCGCCAAACTGCCTTACGCCTAACGAGCCGAAGCCATAAGATATCCATTTCTTTCTTGGGAGCTTTAAGCCTTTGCCTCCAGGTCCTTTTTCTTCCTCTTCCTCCTCCTCCTCTTCTTCTTCAACCTCATATTTTCCCCTCCTTCCTCTTTCCCTCCATAAATATCCCCCTCGGTCACGATTCGCTCTAATAGATTTCTCTCCCTGCCCTATACTACCCAAAATATACACGCGATCACTATAAGCTGCACTTCAGTAAGATCCGCTAAGGCTATTGGTGACCCGGTTCCAGCAAGCCGCATTGGTCCTTTATACAAGCGCGAGACTTTCTTCCACACATCACATGCCGGCTACAGGCAGGCACCGTCCTCTTCCCAACACTTCATCTGCCCTTCACGCTTAATGTGCCACCATCACAAATGTAGCATCATCCCTCGAGCAGTACCGGATCAATCAAGGCGGTTGTCCTCGTAGGAATATTCCCTGCGAGGACAGCTCGGCTGCAGGCATGGCGGATGAGAATGGCGGAGCAAAATCTGATAGGCCGGCCATGGCAGATCCACTGAAACATCCTGCACCTCACTCACGCCCCGCCAGTGCGAAAAATGAATCAGGCTCCGCATCACTGCCACCACGCGCCTCCTCCAAGTCGCCTCAACACAACCCACATCTGCCCACCCTCCCTACGGCCAAGTCGACCAATCTCGAGTCGCAACCAATGACCGCAACATCATCCTCCTCCTCTATGCCCTCCGATCAACAAGCCAATAATTCTATGGATACTACAGGTGCCTCTCCATATGGCACCAGATCTCGAAATCGGACGGGGAATCCACGACCCAATTATGCTGAAGATCGGGAAGTCGAGATGGAATACGAATGGACCTCTACCAGAAGACCACATGCTGGCTCGGGACCCTCTATACCGAACAGCGCACAGTCGAGGGATGGCGATAAGCCATCGGCCGCCAACACTCGTCGTTCATCAACCACAGCGTCTACCGCAACACCGACTAACAATAAAGCAGCACTCCCAAGCGTCCAAAAAGATCACCTTCCCGGCATGTCGAGCTTTTCTCTCAATCCTGAACCCAATACCGCACTTCTGGCGCCGTCGAGAAAGCGCAAAGCACCCGGAAATGGGCCTGTTACCTCGCATACCTCCTCGGCCGTAACCCAAACCCCTGCACCTAGCATATCACGAAGGACAGCGTGTATTTCAAACCCCAAGGCGCCCAGAGAGACGAATTTGATGACTTTCGAAAATTGTCAGGGCTATCTCAAAAATGGAAAGTTGAAGGCTGATGATGGAACGGTCCTAGCAGTCAACGGTACGTGGGATGTCCAGGCCATCACTTCTAGCGACCGATGCACATATCTCTAACGAAAACCTTGACTCTCGCTGACTTCTATACAGATCAGGTGTATTTGGTATGCGAACCCCCTGGCGAGCCATATTACCTGGCACGTGTAATGGAGTTTCTCCATGTCGACAACGACCTCAGCCAACCAGTTGACGCGTTACGCGTCAACTGGTATCTCCGCCCACGAGACATGCAACGCAAGGTCAATGATACCCGAGTTGTCTTCGCGTCAATGCAGTCCGATACATGCCCTATAACATCTTTGAGAGGAAAATGTCACATCACCCACAGAAATGACATACAAGACCTCGATCAATACCGGAAGGTACAGGATTCTTTTTGGTATGAGAAACTATTTGACCGCTATATACATCGCTATTATGAAGTCATTCCTACCAGTCAAGTGATCAACGTTCCTGCCAAGGTCAAGAAGGTTTTGGATGAACGGTGGAAGTTTGTGATTGTGGAGATAGGGCGCGGCAAAGAACTGACCAGCGCCATCAAGTCGTGTAAACGGTGTCAGGGATACTGTGCAAGGTAAGTGCATATAGATAGTCTCTGACCGACATGCCACTGATCATAGCCAACAGCAATGATTCAGTGGACTGTGCCGTTTGCAAAAACACTTATCATATGAATTGTGTGCGGCCACCTTTACTCAAAAAGCCAGCCCGTGGATTTGGATGGTCGTGTGGACCTTGCAGTCGCAAGCAGGAAAAGAAGCTCGAAGCTCGAAATACCCCTATTGTTGGCGAGAAAGCTGTAGAAGGAGAGGAAGAGGAGATAATTGATGAGGAGGAAGATGAGCATGCGGATCCTGCCAACGGCAGCGGTTCACGCGATACAGATGTCCAGAATTCTGGACCTCGACCACCAACAGCGGAGCAGATTGCGCAAGCGAAGCTCTGGCCATACAGATATCTGGGCATTCATTGCCGGGTGGAAGATGCTCTCGACTACGATGACCGCATATATCCACGAGCCAGTTCTCGATTGGGGCCCAAACATCAGGCAAATGTGCAGGTATGGCACGGCCGACCTGTGGAGTTTGTCAAGCCTGCAGATATCAAGAAAAAGTACATGAAAGGAACCAGTCATAAAAAGGACGCCAAGTTGACCAAGGAGACGATTGCAGCTCTCGAAGCTGATAAAGTCACCAAGGAAAAGCGCCCGAAATGGGTTATGGATGAGCCACTTGGTTATGTTGCGCGAGGAGAAGATTATCCCGTTGGTGACCCTAGAAACACTGCTCAGCTGAATTTCCGAATGCCTGAACTTGGCAAGACATCAATCAGAGGAGGAGATGACTCTGTTGAGCGTCTTGGGCCTGTCGAGCACGAAAAGCTGGTCGATGATTACATTGCTCGCGCCAAGGATATGGCACCTAGTCTGATCGATGGCCTGCCAGGATACAACACCAATTTTCTTGACAAAGCGCTAGAACTATTAGCTGCAAATGATTATCAGGGCGACAAGGCACTGCAACAGCTTCGAAGGATGAGTCTCAAGGACCTTAAAGAGCCAGAGCTCTCGCCAGACGATTGGAATAAGTTCGTAGATGGTGTCAGAAGATACGGATCGGAGCTACGAGCTATTTCTAGGCATGTTGGGAAACACCAGAAGCACGGTACCATCGTTCGAATTTACTACATGTGGAAGAAGACACCATTGGGCAAGCAAGTATGGGGCAACTTTGAGGGACGGAAAGGGAAAAAGCAGGCTCAACAGGCGGATTCTAAGCTTGCAGATGATGTTGCGGATGATGTCGACGACTCTGCTTTCGACAATCAGAAGGCACTCATGCGAAAGCGTGGTTTCGAATGCAAATTCTGCGCGACTCGCCACTCCCCGCAATGGCGCCGAGCACCTGCAACAGCCCCAGGCACAACCGTTCCTATTGACCCCAGCTTGAAACACAGCAGAGACAAGAATTCACACTTAATGCTAGCGCTCTGTCAGCGCTGCGCAATGCTCTGGCGTCGTTATGGCATTCAGTGGGAGAATGAAAACGAGCTCGCCAAAAAGGTTGCCAGTGGTGGCGGTAGGGCATGGAGACGTAGAATTGATGAGGAGCTTCTGATCGAGCTCGTCAGTGCCAACGAGGTCAGTTCCGTTGGAATGAGCACCACCACTGCGGCGGCAGCAGCATCGGTAGGCGTCGAAATTCCACCCAACTTGACACTCCAGCCAGGGCAGGATGGTCCCAAGAAAAAGCAGAAGACAGCCGCCGAAAGCCCAGTGGTTGCGGGACCCCAAATTGGCGTGCCTGTCGAGCCCCCAAAAAAGAAGATCATAGAGAAGCCACCCGAGCCGGCTCTCATACCTGAATCGCCCCGAATTAGGCTTCTGCCCTGCGCCGTTTGCTACGAATTCGAACCTTTGAATGACGAACACCTTGAGTGCAGGTACTGCAGGCTAACGGTACACCGAAATTGTTACGGTGTCGCAAAAGAGCGGCCTAAGGAAACGTGGACTTGCGATATGTGTGCGAACGATTCGGGGCATCAGCTTTCAACGACCTACGACTGCGTACTTTGCTCTGTTCGTGCTTATACGGACACGGAACTCATGGAACCCCCAAAGGTTTCTCATAAGAAGAAGACAGATCGCGAGCGTGAAAAGGAGAAACTGGAGCGAGAATTGGTTGTCAACGCTACGGAGCTGTACCACCGCGACCAGAAGTCAAAAGGCAGACCGGAGCAGCCTCGTCAGCCTCTTAAGCGGACTGCAGGCAACAACTGGGTCCATGTAGTTTGTGCGATCTTTCATCCTGAGATCAAATTCAGCGATCCTCAGAGGCTTGAACCGGCAGAAGGTTTTGGCGCTGTTCCTGTTGCAAAATACAACTCGGTGTGCAAATTTTGCAAGAAAACCGATGGAGCCTGCATCAGTTGCAGCCACTGTCTAGCAAATGTTCATCCAACTTGTGCACAGCAATACGGCGGTATACTCGGGTTTGATCTGAATCCCGTCAAAAGCTCACGCAGTCACGCGGTCAATACCGTAGGCATGGGCGGTGAATTCGGAAACGCTACAGCAGTCGTCTACTGCCGAGATCACCCACCGAAGCATCCCATACATCCCATGTCTGAACAGCAGGACACTCTAAACGCACTTCAAGTCTTTGCTCGCAGTCACAAGCAGGCCGACACCTCCTTGACCGGAACACTGCGCAAGGCGCTTATTGTTGATGCCGCTACAAAGAGTGCAGCACAGCTTGGAAATGCTAGTACAAATCATCGCGGTTCTAATACGAATACAGCTAGTGGTGCAGTTGGAGCTTCGTCATCGGCGCCCATCACCAGGAGCTCTAGGGTCTCGCCTTCGACAGTCACGGTCAAGTCTGATGAAGTTGACGAAGACGGCGATCGCGTGGTCCATTTAAGCGAAGAAATTCACGCTGAGCTTGATACGAAAGAGTGTGCTATGTGCGGTGCTGACGCGAGCCCGAAGTGGCACGAGGTAATACCTAAAGCTGTCTCTGAAACTATAGCGCCCCCAGTAGTTGAAAGCCCTGCTGGGCCTCCTGAAGCCTCTGCCAAGCCATCCGACGCACTTTCGAACGGATATGTCAATGGAAACGGTCCAGAGCCGCACAGCGACATTGCTGGTAGGCCTCTGTCGTCTTCTCAAGCAGAGCCGGCACCCGTACTCAATGGTGACCATGGAGGAACCGGTGCCGAAGACAACAGGGCTTCAGGCCCGATACCCACGCATAGCTCTAACGGTGTTGCAAATGGTGCAGAGCAGGGCTTGCCAACTGGGAATGGTATCAATGAACTACCCAAGTTTCTATGTCACAAATGTCATCTACGCAAGCTCAGGGAGCCAACGCCTCCACCTACTCCAACACCTCCTCCATCCGAGCCAGCTGAGCCAGAAAATCATACTATACCTGAGCCTGAACAATCCTCACAACAAGTAAACTTGAATTGGCCACCAACAACCCAGCCCGCGGCTCAGGAGTCATATCAGAGATGGCCAGGCCAGGGAGGACAGAATTGTCATGCCCCGGAACGTGCTCCGAATGGTGTCGTACCGCACTCACCTCCTGTGGTGGCACCGCCTCCTCCGCAACATTATCCACCACCCCCACTGCCTCCCCAGTACCCAGAACCCGGCTATCGTGGACCTGCACCAACATACCGCGACACGCGAGGGGTACTTCATCGTGGGTTACCACCTCAGTTCCACGTTCCACATCTAGTGAATGGCGTACCGGCCGAGCCACCATCCTTCCAGTATCGGCGAGATAGTTCAGGCAACCTTTTACAGGTGCCATATGTTCCACCTGCTATGCGAGGTCCCCCTGTGCCAAGCCCGCAACACCCGATGCGATCGCCATCAATGCGCGAGCATGGACACGGACCTCACGGCCCGCCTGAGGCGGCAGAGAATCCATTCGCAGTACCGAACATCTCACAGTCGGCGAGGGGGCCCTATACCGAGTATAGCAGTCCACCTCCAAGGGCGAGGACCCCTCCCCAGGCTCCGTCATCGAGATCTACGCTGGGAAGCTATACTGAATATGGCAGTCCACCTCCAAGGACGGTGACACCTCCCCCAGCTCCATCATCAAGGGCGGCGCTGGGACAATACTCTGAGTATGGTAGTCCGCCTCCTAGAACGGTGACTCCTCCCCTAGCTCCATCATCAAGGCCAGCCATGGGGTCATACTCTGAATACGGTAGCCCAGCTTCGAGGACGATGGCATCTGTTCCCCAGGCTCGTCCGGCATCAAGGACGGCGCAGGGGCCGTACCCCGACTATGGTAGCTCACCTTCGAGGACAACGGCCTCTGTCCCCCAAGCTCGCCCACCGTCGCGTACGGCTCAAGGGACATACCCCGAACATGGTAGTCCACCACCAAGGACAAGGACTCCCACCGAGAGCTTCGGGAGCGAGAATAGATGGCCGAGTGAGTTGGCCAACGGGGCGAGTGCCAGTCCCTCGTTACGGAATCTGCTGCATTGATTGGGTGAGTGGGAAGGAATGATGGCCTCGGGGGGAAGGAGGATAGGCGGACGTGTTGATGATTGTTCACCGATGATTTGCTATGCGCATCGAGGGCAATGTATTTTTATGATTCGATGGCCTTGCGCAAGATACCAATGGTAGGGCGCCAACGTATTAGATAGGTAGAGTGTATATTGTTCGAAGATGGACTCTTCATCTTGATCCGTCGCCAGTCGATATGTTCGCAACTGATCCTTCACTCTGTGTGGCTTCCCCGAAATTTCGAACTTGGGCGACGTGCTTTGTGTTGATGCTCATGAGGCTTGTTGTTTAAGATGACGAGACCAAATTGGAGCAGCAGCGCCGTCCAACATGCCGGGTGAAGAGGGGAGTTTGAGATCAGCAGGGCGCAGTAAAGCTACGTGTTTACTCTTTACGACAATAATGGTAGGAAAGATGACGGGATATGCAAACAGTACCCCAATGTAGGCGACGGACGGGGAGATGAAGGTAAGAAAGAGTGACCTCGCACTCGTCTGTGACCATTCATATTCATCAAGAAGCCTGCCAGGCATTCCCATCTGTCAATGCTGCGATCGTCTTTGAACTCGGACATGAATGCCAAGACATGGATTCTACCTAGGTAAGGTAGTTTTAGAACATGAGCTACGATGGCGTGGCCCTGGGAAAGCTATGTCATGGAGCATCAAGCTCGCCTGTTTGCGTCGGACGGTGGGTGTGGAAGTAAGGTATCAGAAGGGGGGATATTAGGGTGATCGCTGTTAGGCTCCTGTTGGCGGATGGGATTATTGCCACAACTACGTTCTGGTATTTCCGACGGCCTGACTTGATGTGGAGCCTGCTTTTTTCATCTCACCGTCTCTTTCTACACTGCGTGTGTGTGGACGGCAGTTCTTTTGGGCACTTGGAGAGAGGTTTAGTTTGGACATCAGACATGAGCTGGAAAGGGTGCCATGTTTGCTCATAACCATGAGATTATCCTTGCCTTGATACATAACGTGACTGCTGGAAAAGAATGGCATGATTAATGTTATATGAAATCGATTGCTTTCTCCCCTTATATTTACCACGGGGAAATATCAGTCACACGCCCCAGAAGCCCCCGAACACCCCCACACTTTTTTGGCCGCAGTTAGCATTATATGGACGGTGGTTGACAATGAGATTCCCTAGACCTGGTCGGCTAGTTGGCTGATGGATGGGCATTAAAAGAGTAGTTGAGCAGTTTGACATTCGGGTAGTCAAGCCACGAGAAAGCACGCCTTTTGATGTCAGAATTATCCAATGATCAAGCTTTTATCGCGCGTCTGCCTAGCCCGGGAACTTGGTGTAGTACTTTAGTACTTGCCCAGACATCGCAAATGTTGCTGAGTAAGTGAAACATCTGAACATTATTGGTCCAAAGGTAAAGCACGAGCACGCCATAGCATATTTTGACATGCTAACGACCGACATGGTCCATGATCCTCCTCCACAATTCAATAGTACCGTAATACTACTATTGCTACTACTACTATTACTACTACTACTAAATGATCATCATGAAAAATTGACCCGGATCGTCCCCAAAAACATGTCAACCATGTCAACCATGTCAACCATGTCAACCCAAGGGACAAGTATTACAGTATCCCACCCTCCTGCATGGGCCTAGATTTCCCTACTTTTACTTACCTTACCTTATGCAATCATCATCATCCATCACTTGTACTTGCAATTCGCATCTACTATCCTCCATCTCACCATTTCTATCCATCCATTCTCCCTCCCTTTTCTTCCCTCCTTCCTCCTGCAAAACAAACCTCCCCCACCCCCCCCCCCAACCTTAGCCTCCATGCAAAATCCCATCAGATTACCGAAACCCTCGATAATCTTTGCTCCTTTCTGTTAGCATTTCTCCGGCCTCCACTGCGAAATCCCTTCAGATTAGCGAAAGCCTCCCGACAACCTCCCAGACCCTATAGGGGAATTCTAAGCTTCCGGAATACTGTCGGGCTACGCAGAGCAGCTTGTCCTTGACCTTTGGAGTTAGCGTTGATGCACCTATGTTGAATGATCCAATCCTATAAGAGGCCTCCTGCAGACTGTTCTCCATCGTCTCTGCATTATCCAGTTTTGCCACCTTCTCTCCACCAAACTCGTCTGCAGGGTTACTCCTTCACAATTATCACATTCCGAAAGGGCTTGCTCGAAGCCAATAATATCCCGTGTACATATATAACCAACTAGAGTCCGCCCCATCTATCTCGGTCGCATCGGCTCTTGGGCTTTACTGAGGAGCAAACATGTCTTCAAGTATGGCCACCAAAATTGGCCATGGGCTGGCCAAAGTTCTGGGTATCAAGCTGCAATATCGCAATCCGACAGGTCAAGGAGACCTTACCACAGGTGAATCGGTCTTCTCCGGTTCCACGGCCGACACGTTCGTCGAAGAGGAACCTACAACACGTGAATGGCTCCGCGAGGTTTTACCTACTCCTCGTACCTTTACAAACTGGGCCTATCATCTCTTCCCCTTTACTCACTGGATTGGGCGCTACAATACGTCTTGGCTCATTGGAGACTTGGTCGCTGGTCAGTCGTGCTTTTCCCTTCCGTCGAGTGACAGAGCCGTAAATTGATCACTGATCCGCAGGTATCACTGTGGGAGCCGTTGTCGTTCCTCAGTCAATGGCTTATGCCAGACTGGCTCTGCTTCCCCCAGAGTTTGGTCTATATTCTTCATTCATGGGTGTCTTGATATATTGGTTCTTCGCCACCTCCAAAGATATCACTATTGGCGTCAGTAAATAAGAAACCTCTTTTTTTAGGGAAAAGGCTGACCCTTGATAGCCCGTCGCCGTCATGTCAACTGTCACCGGTACCGTTGTTGCCGGAGTTGCCAAGACCCACCCGGCGATTCCAGGCCATGTCGTTGCTTCAGCACTTGCTATTATTTGTGGTGCCATCATTTGCTTCATCGGGCTCATCCGTTGTGGCTGGATAGTCGACTTCATCTCGCTGTCCGCTATTTCGGCCTACATGACCGGGTCTGCGCTGAACATTGCTGTTGGTCAGGTCCCTGCGCTCATGGGTATCACCGGGTTCTCCAACAGAGACTCCACGTACAAGGTCGTCATCAATATATTGAAGCATCTTGGGAGAACAAAGGTCGATGCTGCCATGGGCCTATCGGCTTTGGCTATGCTTTACTTGATCCGAAGTGCTTGTAATTTTGCAGCTCGAAGGATGCCAAACCGGGCCAAAACGTTTTTCTTCATCTCGACGCTCCGGACTGCATTTGTCATTCTTCTCTACACCATGATCAGTTGGCTCGTAAACAGGCATCACCGAGGTCCAAAGCAGAAGCCGGTCTTCGCGATCCTGGGCAAAGTGCCCCGAGGGTTCAAATACGCTGCGGCCCCGAGACTAGACAAGACGATCATCAACGCTTTCATAAAAGAGCTTCCAGCCTCTGTCATTGTGATTCTCATCGAGCATATCGCCATTGCCAAATCATTCGGTCGAATCAACAATTATACCATTGACCCATCCCAGGAGATGGTAGCCATTGGAGTGACTAATTTACTGGGCCCGTTCCTTGGAGCCTATCCAGCCACTGGATCCTTCTCTCGGACCGCCATCAAGTCGAAAGCCGGCGTGCGAACTCCTTTTGCCGGTGTTTTCACCGCTTTAGTGGTCCTCCTCGCCATCTACGCGCTGACTGCCGTCTTCTACTACATTCCCAACTCCAGTCTGTCAGCAGTCATCATCCACGCAGTCGGAGACCTGATCACGCCCCCAAACACTCTCTACCAGTTCTGGCGCATCTCCCCGTTGGAAGTCATCATCTTCTTCGCCGGTGTCTTTGTGACCATCTTTTCCAGCATCGAGAACGGGATTTACACAACAATCTGTGTCTCGATAGCGGTTCTGCTATTCCGCGTCGTCAAAGCCAAAGGCCGCTTCCTCGGCAAAGTGAGAATCCATTCGGTCATTGGAGACCATTTGATGGACGACGACGGTAAGCATGGCGGCCACGGTCAATACGGCTCATTCGGGCCCGACGACCCTGACAAGTCCACCCGGAATCTCTTCCTTCCAATAAGCCACAATGATGGCTCCAATCCCGAAATCGAAGTTGAATCACCATACCCCGGTATCTTCATCTACCGCTTCTCGGAAGGCTTCAACTACCCCAATGCCAACCACTACCTCGACCACATGGTCGACACCATCTTCAAAGAAACCCGCCGTACCAACCCGTCCTTCTACCCCAAACTCGGCGTAAGCTCCCTTCTGCCCAACCCCATCTATCCCCTTATAGCATTGACTGACAACATAACTCAGGATCGCCCCTGGAACGACCCCGGCCCTCGCCGCGGCAAACCCATCCCCATCGAAACCGACAAACCCACCCTCAAAGCCATCATCCTCGACTTCTCCTCGGTCAACAACGTCGACATCACCTCCGTCCAACACCTCATCGACGTCCGCAACCAGCTGGACCGCTACGCCGCCCCGGACACGGTGGACTGGCACCTCGCCTGCATCAACAACCGCTGGACCAAGCGGGCCCTCGCCTCCGCCGGCTTCGGCTTCCCGACCCCGAGGCAAGGCGACGTCGCGCCCTTTGAGCGCTGGAAGCCCGTCTTCAGCGTCGCCGACATTGGCGGCCAGCACAGCGCCGCGGCCGTCGCCGCCTACACGGAGAACGAAAAGGAGCTCAAGCGCCAGCGCACGGAGGATGAAGCCAGGAGCCGCAGCCGCAGCGTCGGCGGCGGCGACAAGGCGGACGTGATTGCGCACGGCCACGACGCCGCCAGCTCGACTAGCGGCAGCGATTTGGCGCAGCAGTTGGAGAGCAGCAAGGCGTATGGCGGTGGTGGTGGTGGAAAGGGGCCCACGGTTAGGACGGTGGCGGTCATACACGGGCTCAATAGGCCGCTGTTCCATACCGATCTCACGAGCGCGCTGCAGAGTGCTATTGCCAATGTCGAGACGAGAGGCGGAGGGGGTGTGGTGAAGGGGGTTGGTACTGAGGGTGTTTGAATGGCAAAGCTGTCGTGGGCCGGAACGTGCGACCTTTTCTTTTTCTCCCTTTTTTTTTCCTGTTTCCTTTTTTTTTTCCTTTTCTTTTTTTCAAAAATCTTGACTGGAGGATTTAATGTGGACATTTCTTGTTCGTTTGTTTGTTTGTTGGATACCTTGCCCTGTCCTACGAGTATGGGCCATGTATGAGTGTGAGGATAAAGTACATATATATGACTGCCGATTCTGCTTGCGGACGGACATTCGTTCTCATCTCTTTACTCGAATCCAGTCATTCAATACCATGGGTAAAAAGAATGATGTTGAACTTCCAACGACCAACCCAATCCATTCCTACCAAACCCACCCCACCCCACCCCACCCCCCAAATGCCCCATCCATCAAGCACACCACCCCCCATCAACAGCATAGCAACCCCCCGTCACAAAACTGCTCTCCCCGCCCAGCAAAAACGCCACCAGCGCCGCCACCTCCTCCGGCAACCCCCGCCTCTTGACGCACAGCTGCGCGCTGTCGGCGGAGCCCGCCGAGTCGCCTCGCTGGGCCTGCAGCGTCGCGAGCATGGGCGTGTCGATGGGGCCCCTTGCGCGTTGTCGTGTCAGTTGGTTGGTTAGTTGGGGGGTCGGGATTAGACCCCGAGGGGGGGGGGGGGGGAAGAAAGAAGGACGTTGGTGTGCATTGTAATTAAGATGCACTCACGGGGCGATGCAGTTGACGCGAATGTTCCTGCCGCCGGCTTCGCGCGCGGCGGAGCGGGTGAGGCCAATGACTGCATGCTGGGTTTTGCACAGTCAGTCAGTCAGTCAGTGATTCGCCAGTAGGTAACTTCCTCGTATCAAACGCACGTGGGAATGACATCCAGCAAAGGGAAAGGAAGGAGTAACAACGAACCTTGCTGGTCGAATACGCCGCCCCACCATCAACCCCATGCAACCCGGCTATGCTCGACGCACTCACGATGCTGGCGTCCTTGTCCATCCGCTGCAGTTCCGCCCGGATGCAGTTGAAGACGCCTTTCAGATTCACATCCATGACGAAATCCCAATCTTCGTCCCTTGTGTCCACAATCTGCTTGCCCATGATGATGACGCCGGCGAGGTTCGCGGCGCCGGTCAAGGGGCCCAGATGCTTGATGGTTTCGTCGAGCCAGTCGTCTACTTCGCGGCCGCTTTTGACGTCTACGGCCTTTGCGTAGATTTTGACGTTTGGGTGCCGTTCTTTGATGTCGGCTACGGCTGCGTCGAGGGGTTCGCGGTGGATGTCTGCGACTGAGATGGAAGCACCGCGGGAGGCGAGAAGGTGGGCGGTCGCGAGGGCGATGCCCGAGGCGGCGCCGGTGATGGCAATGACTTTGCCTTCGAACGAAGTCATGTTCGTAAAGTGTTGAGCTGCAACCACTGCGCACGGTGGAACAAGAAATTGGGGTTGGATTCAGAGGTATTCATATTGGTTCTCGGTCTAGAACGAGCTTCTGGTGGTATGAAAGGAAATGCAAAGTCAAAGGCACTAGAACCCCACGGGAAAGGTCGTAGACATCATAGATTGGTCCAAAAATCGCGAATGGTGCTATTCAAGGTTCTGACTTCATATTCAATTCTTACAGTGGGAAAGATGCTACGGGACCAAACCCCACATTCTGGGAAGTACCTTACCCAATAGGCCAGGAATTTTTCCCACAACAGGAGATTGAGACCGATAAACGACTTCAGGGTATTGCGCCAATGCAACTGCTCGTACGAGAATAGGCTCGGGTTTGCTCGGATCAGCGCTTAGCCGCCAGCGTTTTCAAGACGACGACATCTACCAGCTGGCGCATTGCATGGTATGGAACTAGAGATCCATTCCTGATACAGGCAGTATTGTTCTACCAAGGGTGCTTGAGAACGTTTAAGCCGTATCGAATGGTCAGCGCATGCCAAGAATCTGGTCATTGACGTGTGCCTGCATGATCTTCATTCTGCATGATGTACAAGTTCTTCATAAAGATCGGAGGGTATCTTGCGGACAAGGTTGACAGTCAAGGCAATAATCTCTTTGGCCTGCAACGGTGGGAAAGATCTAAGCAGTTTTCCGGGACTAATACGCACACCTTAGCCTTCGAAGATATATTGGAACGATGGGTCTCTGCTACATACCTGGGATCCGCAAGAAGCTCCTCCCTCATCATCATGAGTTGAGAACAGATGCACAGGATATTCAAATGCGAACCGTAGGCGAAGAGAAAGTCCCAGAGTAGAAGAACCTCAGGTAATGGCGGCGTGCACGCAGACATGGTCAGGACTGACGCGAATGCGTAGATCTGCGCGTTCACTCCCTTAGATGTCAAATGGGCCGATAGTCTTGCGTCGGCGACAGTAAGGCATCTCTCCACCAAGGCAACCCCTTTATGAACACCATCCATAGCACCACGTATGTAGCCGGGACACTCCCGGGTGATGAAATGGTAGAAGGCAATGAAGGCTTGCGGTTCTGTTCGACAGGTGTACAGAAAGGGAGCGCAAAGCACGTTCATGCCTTGAACGTAGATTCCCGGTTCAGAGCCCCCCGCCTCAGAGCCATCATTCGTTACTGTCGAGGCTCCCTTTGCATGCTTTATAGCGGGCGAAGCGTGCTGCAACTCTGGGCTGCCAAGCTCGTTGGACGCATTCGTAGTTCTACCCGAGTCCGTCAGTCGATCTGATTTGGCATCGTGCAATTTCCAAGCGACTGCATTAAGGAGGCGGATAATGGAGTTCTCCCGGACTCTTCGCTGAAACAGCACGTTCGTCATCAGAGTGCGATGCGTATCGTTGCGTATCTTAGCGTACGCTGGGGAAGGCCCACGGCGTATTAGATCGAGGTAGATATCTGTTGAAAGTGGTGGAGAGTTTAAGAGAATTAGCCAGACATAAATTCGAAGATCAGACTGCGAAAGCGGTGTCAGTAGTCATCCTGGAGGTGCCACTGGAGATCTCACCATGCCATCATTGTCCGCCTCGAGTCCATCGACCAAGATCCAGTGTCGTAGACTTTGTAACGCATCCGGCACATCGCTTCTTGGTCCATGTCGTATGAGAGACCTCAGTTCGTCTTTGGGGTCCACATGCTTTTTTGGTACTTGGATTCGCTTGAGCGAGGACCCAACGTTTACTGAATGTGGGACGACCGCGTCGCTGTTGGAGCGTGCTCGGGTATGCTTCTGCGGTGAAGGTAATGCGGGAACAGGTGGGGTCGCTATTGAAGTATTTTGAGAATTGCTTGGAAATCGCTGCTGCAGCTGCCGTTGCTGTGATATAAGAGAAGGAGCATTGAGTGCAGCGTAATTGGACGACAATTGATGAGCGGATTTCTGCTGTCGAAGTCGGCCCAGGCTTCTGGGCGAGCTGAGCTGAGGACCGGTCGAGGGAGGAGGTAGATGAGGAGCGTTCTTGCTGGGAGAGCTCGTCATAGCTCAATTGGACCTTGGACTCAAGGATGATGCTAAGTACGAAGGTCGATCGAACACATTGTCATTTACCAACCAGAACTGTGTGTGACAGGGAAAACGAAGTTCCTTTTGGGAAAACAGTAAGCAGTGCTAAGATGCTGGGCGCTCCGCGTGTTTAGCGCGTCAGGCTAAAAAACTTCAATCGCTGCTCCATGACGTCTAGTCGTTTACCTCTTCTGCCGCAACCCTGGATATTTACTCTGCGATATGATGGCTCACTCACAAACATTCAGCCCTGTGGTCATCGCCTGCAATGCCTCCCAAAAAGACTCAGACCAAAGATGTTGCCGCCAAGGAGCCCACCGAGGCCGGCGCAAGTCCAGTGGCCGAACTCACAAACGAAGCCTTCACCAGTAGGGGAAAAAACAGTGCTAAAGCCGATGGAGCATCCAAGAAGCGTAAAGCTCCTACCTCGTCTGAACCAAACAAAGTACCTCGCCGGTCGGCCCGCAGCGCTGCGCCAGTCGATGCCGTGAAGATGCTCCAGTTCCTGCTGTCGCCTTCGTCACTGGATCTTTGCCGCCCAAAGGAGGAAACTGAAGATTTGAAAACCCCGGGGTCAGCATTCAGGACTTATAGTACATCCGCATTCACCCCCTTTGAAGAGTTAGTCTGCGCTGTGATACTCAGCCGACCAATTGCCCACATGCTCGGCTTAAGATCCATCAGAACCATCTTCAATCCGCCGTACGAATTCACTACGCCAAAGAAGATTCGAGAGGCTGGGAACGAGGGATGTAGGAAAGCGCTGGACGAAGCGCGGACACAGCACCGGCAGAAGACGGCCGAGGAATTAGTGTTGCTCGCCGAGGCAGTCGTTGACCGTTTAGGGCACGGAGATGAGGATGTGAGTTTGGAGCGGGTAAGAGAGGAGAGTGGGCACGACTGTGAGAAGGAGAGGGAGATGCTCAGAAAGAACGTAAAAGGTTTGGGAAAGACGGGACTTGACATATTCGGAAGGCGGATTCAGGGTGTTTGGCCGGAATTCTATTCTTTTGTTGACCAAAGGACCCTCGCCGCAGTGGAGAAGTTGGGTTTGCCTGGTAGTGCGGATAAGTTGAGGAATTTAGTGGACGAGGAGTGGGGGAAATCTCCAGGTGAAGGATATTGAGCCCAAAGATGGAGAAGAGAAAAAAAGGAAAGCATTTGTGCGAATTTTGGAGAGAGCGGTTGGCGCGGATCTGGAAGGCAATATAGACTCTATCAAGTCCGAAGCAGCCTGAAACCTCTATTGTCTATGTACTGTACAGAGTCTTGAGAGACCCAGCCGATTCGCGTCGACGAGACGCAATGGCTCCTCTTGGACTCTTGATGCAACGCAGTAGAATGAACGAGCCGCACGCCATGCATGTAACCTATGAACAATTGCTACTCAATGATTGATCCGCTCTTTCTATAAAATCACTTCGCACCAACTCCCGAGAGCGTCACCCAACCCTTGCCAGAAGGCATCTTTGGCCTTCCAAAATGTCCGTCAAGATCCATAATGATCTTTAATGCATTTCGACTTCTTAGATACGGCAACGGTGCCTTCGCTTCCGGTAATCCGACAGCAGGTTCAACATGCCCTCCTATTGAGGGTCCTTCGCTTTGGCTTCCTGGCATGGGCAGCAGCTTCTGGAGAACTTCGTAACCTGCAAGTGTGAACCCAAATTGAGGCGACGATCTCAATACTCGAGCTGGTCCGCCCTTGAAGAATGCTCTGAAGCCTTCCTCTTTGTACACAGTACTCGCGCAGTGCCGGAGGGAGGTGTACTTGGTGTCACCTTTTCGTGCTTCGACTTGGAGACGGGTCTTGATGACATCGCAGGGCGTGGTCAGGTATGCTGCGGGCATGCCAGCTATCGCGCCGGCCGTGAGGAGTTGGATTATGCCCAGTTTCTTAGTTTGGCTTTCCCCAAAAAAGTCGCGTTTGAGATGATTGTACGTTGGGAAATAGATGCCAGAAAATGGCACGTCGCGCAACAAGCAAGCACTTGCACCTTTATACAAGCCGACAAGACCTAGGTTCTTTACAATCCACATGGCAGATCTTCGAGGAACACCCTCCACCGTTTTAGCGACCTCTCCTTGCACTTGCAATCTGATTTTGACGATCTCCAGAGGGTTCGTAAAAACCTTGTTCTAAGTTAGCACAACGTCTTTCGAGACGAATGACGTACGACGTACCACTTGACAGGCACCTGCTGAAGCGCCAGCAAGGATTTCCTGCGGCCACCATATGGCTCCAGTCTCCGGATTACTGAAGTACCCTCTAATCAAATCGTTGACTGTGAGCTTAATCGCCTTTTCAGGCGCTACCCCAACCAGCTGCGGGAGAACCCCTGAGTACAAACCTCTCGCGCCTTCATTCTTGATCACTTTCCTTGCGCAATCGATGGAATTTTTATATAGCAGTTCTCCAACGCGTTGTTTTCGTTGATTCTGCATTCTCGTCTTTACTAGGTCGATTGGGTACACCATGAAGGCGCCAAAAGCACCTGCTATGCTGCCAAGGGCGAAGTGGTGCGCGGACTCCAAAACATTATGTAAGTATCTTCGCGTCGTCGAAATAGCTTTCTCGGCTGTCTCTGAGGCAGCGCCTGCTGCCTCGATCCCCAGCGCATAAGCGCTCTGCCACGAAGAGTCGAGGACTTTGGCAAAGTCACTAATGGACAGTCGACCTGATGGTGCATCTAGACCGGCAAAATGGAAGAGGATGTCAGCCTCCATGGGTGTGAAGAGAGAAAATCTTGTTATCCGGGCCGCTTCATTGAGAAAATCGGTGCGCGTAATTTTACCATCCTCACTTTTCTGGGTTGCGTTTCGAATGATGAGGTCAACCAAATCCATCTCCCTGATGACATTCTGGAACGCTCGCACGTTCGCGTAGGAGATCTTGGTGCCTGTCGAGATGTTGCACAGGGTAGGTAGGTTTTCCAGTAAATGATCCGACAATTTGTGCCGTGCGGTCTCCAGAATGATGCGTTGGAAATCTTCTGGTTCTATGTATCCATCATGGTCCTTGTCAAATATTTGGAATGCCTGCCGTATCCTCTCGCCCTGCAGGCCCCGCAGCATTTGGGAGAATTGTGGATATGTTATATCGTGACGGTGCTTCTTTGACCCCACGTATAGGGAGGCCCACTCGCTGCCCCAATCGAATGGAATTGTGTCGGATCCTTTGTTCATGTTGTATAGTCTCTGAAAGTCGTCGTACTTGATTGTACCCGTGCCGTTTTCGTCGAACAACCGAAAGGCAATCTCGTACTCAGCGTCCGGTTTGGCAAGCAGGTTTTCGAAGCTTCCCCAGTCTTGCAAGTTTATCCGTCCATTCTTTTTCCGATCTGCAACTTGGAACAGGATAGCATATTGCTCTCTTTTTATCTTGTGCTGTGTTTTAAAGTAAGGTCAGCAAAAGATCTCTTCTGACCAATTTCTGGATTGAAGAAGCTTGGCCTGAGAACCTACATAGTTCTCGTTGGGGGGTGCAATGGCATTCACGAAATCTTCCTCGGTCATGTAGTATTCTCCTGTAGCCTCATCTTGCCTCGCATTTCGGTCGAATGTGGCTTTGGTCAGTTGTGAGAGCTCGGGCTCACTCGTTGTTCCAAGTAGAGATTCCTTGATAGCTTGTTTCGCAGTCGCCATGGCCTCTCAGTAGCTACCTACACGTGAAGAAGGCTTTCTGCTTCGTCCTGCCTCTAGGATTGGGTCTTCGAAGCTTCAGCAAAGGGCGCGACCGAGCTTCTCCAGGGGCCAAGGCAGAGAGATGAGACAGTCTTGCTAGTACTACTATTACTGCGCAAAACTTGACCAACGAGGCATTTTTGTGATGAGGCGCAATGGTCTTCCAATGGGATCCGAAGATTGAGGATGCGGACAAGCTGAATGACCCAAAACAATTGTGCTGCTCGAGATCAATTTAAAAAATCCCGGGGCGGAACATTTCCGCGGTAATCTTTTCCTCGCCATTTGGGCTTCCCCTCGTCCGTGATCAGAAGATGCTCCTTTGACGTTTTTGTGGGTTTGGCTCCCTAGCTGCTGCTGGTAGACGGATGCTGGCATTGTATTCGAGATGTCTGCACCGTCCGGCACTTTGTTTTGCGCGAGCTGCGATTCTTGCGCAGAGCCGCCGCAAGCTCTTGACCCTTGCCATTGAAACCTCGTGGTATAGAATGCTTCATGATCTGGGTACCCACATTCCATTCTGACACAAATGCGATAGCGACGATACATCGGTAGCAATACTCCAAAGGACCGACGATGAGGCTCCTCAAACTCAGCTCCTCTTCCACCAGAAAATAACAGCCAACAACAGCGTCCATGGCGGCATACACCCCATTGTATCTCTCGAGTCCCACCAGGAGAATCTCGCGGCTCTGGTGTCAGAGGCACTGCACGTCTTGCCAGACGCAGGAAGATCCAAGCCCGACTTTATCTCAGTCACTCGAGGGCCGGGCATGCGCTCCAGCCTCACCACCGGCCTGGACACCGCGAAAGGCCTGGCGGTCGCATGGCAGATCCCCCTCGTGGGCGTCAACCACATGCAAGCACACGCGCTCACGCCTCGCCTCGTTTCGGCTCTGTCTGGGAGCTCTCCCAGCGCGGCCCCCGCTTTTCCATTCCTCTCCCTCCTTGTTTCCGGCGGCCACACGTTGCTGGTACATTCGAGGGCGCTGACAGACCATGCAATTCTGGCTACGACGACTGATATAGCCATCGGCGACTGCATTGACAAAGTCGCGCGATTGGTGGTGCCACCTGGTGTATTGAAAGACGGAGGGGGAACGATGTACGGCCGCCATCTCGAGCGCTTTGCTTTCCCCAACGGTACGGTCGACTATAGCTACGCTGCACCCACTACTCGCGCGGAAGAGATCGCAAGAAAAAGTACAAGATGGGGCTGGGCGCTCGTCCCACCACTCGCGGAGACGAGGTCGGGATCAAAGAGTAAAGCTATGGAATTCACATTCTCAGGACTCGGTAGTGCGGTGAAAAGAATCTGTGAAGGGAAAGACGAGATGCCCCACGAGGAAAGGAGGGAGTTGGCTAGAGAGAGTATGAGGCTCGCATTTGAGCACTTGGCCAGTAGAGTCGGGTGGGCCTTACGAGATCTATGGGAGAAAGGGACTGCGGTAGGAACATTGGTTGTTAGCGGCGGTGTGGCCAGCAATGGTTTTCTGAGAACTGTGTAAGTCCTTGCTGCTATTTACAGTCATGTGTTGGCATTTTCTGACTAGGGTCATGATAGGCTCGGCTCCTTCCTCACAGCCCGCGGCTTCGGAGACGTCAAGCTCACCTTCCCACCTGTTGAGCTGTGCACCGACAATGCGGCTATGATTGCTTGGACGGGCATGGAAATGTACGAGAATGGATGGGAGAGCGATTTGAGATGTAGAGCGCTGCGGAAAGTCGGTATCCTCTCTCATTTAATAACTCCTTCCCTTCACTACCCTTGTTCCAGTCCTGGGAGGTATTTGAGAGGTAGGAGAACAGGGTTACTCCTCAATAATGTCATCAGACTCAAGAATCTATCTGAAAAGAGAAATGCTAACTTTGACATGTCATAGTGGTCAATTGACCCCCTTGCAGAAGACGGAGGAATTCTGGGTGTGGACTGTTGGAGAAACCGGGACGCATAGCAAGTCTTGAATTGGTATTCGTGGATGAGACATTTAAGCATTAGACAGTTATTGATACAGGCTCTGGAGCACACTTTTGTCATTATTCTGAAAAAGAAAGTTGATAGTCATACACCACCGTCTCTACTTGTACAAACATTATGGAAACTCGTCCTCATCATATCGAAACGTGCTCCTCATAACTATGAACGAAGTGAAAGGAACGTGAAAAGAAGGAAGTCTAGATAGGTATCGTTGGTAGAGGACTCCGAGTATAATGTCAGCGCGTCGTTATTGTTCTAGTGAGTTGTCACAGTCGGCGAATGATGCGGCGAATGATGTAAAACAGCCGAGATACTTGGCATGCCAAAGGCAGCACTGAAGCTCGGAAGGGTCTGCGGTTGCTGGTGAACAGAAGGAAATTGAGGCGCGGCCGTCACCGTGGGCGTAAAGCCTGGCAATGAAGAGGAGGCATTACCGCTGGCGAATGAATGGTCTTCGGGGCCAATGGCGCTATCGTTGAAAGCGTCTTCCTCGTCCTGATGCGATCTGGAGTGCTCATGTCGCGGAAAGCGACCATCGGAGATCTCGTCGGCGTCGAAGTCATGGCCTGTGTTTGCGCGAGCTTCACGCCGTGAGGCTGTGCGGCCTGCTGTCTGGAGGGTCTTGAGGCCTTTCTCCATGCACTAGAAGACTTATCAGCCGCTGAGTTTTTGATGAATAACAAGGTGGCATACCTTTGCTTCGACGTTCTGCCACTTTTCGCCTACCCTGTCCGCGAGGATTCTCCACATTTGCTCGCGGAGTTCGACGTACGCTTTGGATAATATATCCATTTTGACGCCGTCCCAATTGTCAGCGCTGTTCCTCTTCTCCATGAGCCTTTCATGGCGCTTGCGGCAGGCATTAGCAGTCTTATCTGGGAAGTACTGAGAGGCAATGGGTTGCCAATTGAGACCTTGTTGACGAGCACGCATCAGCAGCTCGTCGTTCTCTGGGGGCCAGGACTGGGATGCATGACGGTCCGAGGCCGAGGTGTGGGGTGATGTGTGGTGGGATGCCATGGCTGAAGGTGCTAAGGTAGTGGAAGTAGCGACTGGGTAAGGCGTTGATCGATGTTGTATAGTAGTTGGCTTGGGTGCTCTGGGCATCTTATGATAAAGAAAAGTATGTAATGATCGACTATGATGCAACCTCACCGGGAGGAAGGAGAAGGAAGGTATACAGAGAAAAGAGAAAGATCGGCAGGGAGACAAGGCAGAAGGTGAGATTATATATGTAGGTTTGAGCTAGGAAAGATGTATGATGCAGGAAGCATGTGGGATGGTAAGAAAGCGAAGAGACAGAGAAGGCTAAGCAGAGAAGGTTACAAGTACGAGAATGCCGCTGGCCGGTGTGGGTGTTTACCGTCTACTCCTGCGTTGTGAAGAAGTAAACATAGTGTGGGTTGAGGCGAAGCATCTTGACTTATAATCCTGTGCAGCAAGCTGGACCTGCAGGTCATGACATGGTCTCTGGCGGTACCTGTTTTGGCCATGGGTGCCAGAGGGGAAGGGCTATTGTTGGAATTATGTCTCCAGGGAGCTAAAACATGAAACATAGCTTTTTCTTTCGGCCACCATGGGAAGAAGCGTCAACCAGGTCGACCTATTAAGGCCGTAGAGTCTGGAAGAGGTCTCGTTCTATAGGCCCATCTTCTTAGGTTGCTGACGAGCGTTCTATCTTTGTTCCTTCTTCGGCGGTTGGAGCAAGTAAGCGCGGTGACCAAGTGCGGGAGCTAATCTACAATGGGAGAAGATCATTTCTATTTACGGCTCACGGTTTTCTAAGCTTCTAAAGAAGTACTTTCTAAAAAGATTGAGGCTTTGATCTGCCCTCCTCTGCATTATTCATTCATGGCTTTTGATAGTTCCACAAGTCAGCCAGCTGACTGAGAGAAAGATGGAAAGAAAGAAAGAAAGAAAAGAAAAGAAAAGAAAAGAATAGAAGAACAGAAGAGGGTGGGTAGACCTTGATTACGCGGTGCCATCGTTGATGTACTCATCGGTTCTTGCTGAAGGTGAAAAGGACTTTGGATTGAGGCACAAAATGCGGAGACGCATGGGCATGTGTTTTGACTTTGGCAGCCTCACCAACCCTTCCACGGATATTGCTCCAATGTAAACAGTAGCGCAGTAGTCGATACGGCAGAATGCCTGTTCATGTTAATGATATGCGTGTGGACGTTCGGACTCATCGGGTTGATCCTCTGCTTGACCATGCGATGCAACAACGGTGAACGGACATCCGAGAGCCACGATTTCGCACATGACCTTCCCATGCCATGATGACGGGTCGCTGAGAACAGAGCCTCACTAATCTTTTCCACAATGGGCGCAGCATCATCTAGAACTACCGCGCTCCTTTCCAAACGCCAGTCCTCGTGTTTAAAATGTTTGCCACACAAAGTCCTCGTGTTTCAGAAGTTGGCCTTGGTTCCGACTTCGCCTCAGGAAACATGAATGATACCTACCTCTGGCTGCCCTCACGCCAGCTGCCTCAAATCGCCTTGGCACATCGCTTTGCTTCGCCCCATGAGGCTTACCTCCTCGAGGTACAGTTTCAGGTACAGCTACTGCAGGTACCTACATCCACATCACCACCTTTACTGCACCGCCGCGCTCACGACCTGTCCTTTGGAATTCGTAGGCGGGACGGTGCGGGGTATGCTTCAATGGCTTTCGGGTCAATTCCCTACGTCGTCCAAGTGCTTATCTTACTTTCGGCTACCATTCGTCTGAAGCACTTTTCGCACACTTAGGACGGTGTTTCAGAATATCGCCGCAGATTATCAGCGAGGTCCCGGCTCGATCGTCAAAATATGCTCGATTTTTTAACACGGAATCTGCCGAATAATGTGCTGTGGCATTTTGTGGGTCTCTGACCACAACGTAATCATTGCAGTCTTAGCTCTACAGCAACTACTCACCCCCATGAGTATCATCGTCCCGAAGTCTATTCATGTCACGAGAAAGTGCGTCGCGAACGACGTGCTTCATTATTATCTATCTCATGAATCCGCCCTCCTAAGCTAGCTTCTCCGAGGCCTCCTACCTATGTAATCTTTTCTATCACTCGGAGAGCTCCAACAGCTCGGCGCGTGTCTTGAGCAGAAGACCGCTCAATCAGAAGCAAAGTAGAGATCACGGCTCCCACGACCCTCCCTTTTCCCTCTCACAAGCCCCTTCCACTCCCCCATCTTCGTTCATCCTTGCTCATCTTCACGTATGTGCCGTGGTAATCTTCTGGAACAGGACTGATACAACGGACTGCCGGCTCCTCCCTGAACTGGAGCTTCTTGCCTGTCGAGCTTGATGTTTGTCCCTGTTGTCCCTTCTTGAGAATGCTCTTGGTGGTTGGCGGTTGGGCATATGCGAATGTAGGGGGTTGCAAGGTGGAGAACCCTCGCTGGTTGAGGCGGGTATTTCGTACCGTGGGACTGATTGGGGAAGGTGAAATGGACGTTCGTGGAAGGGGAGACTTGAGGGTAGCGGGTGCGGCGGTGGGAACGGCAAGCATGAGCTTAGGTCTGGCGGCGCGGGCAAGCATAGTGGCAGCGGGTTCCGGTTACGATGATAATGATATAAATCTTGGAAGATGTATGGCGGCTTGCTGAAAAGTGCAACAGTGAGGTGGTGAGACAGTAAGATGGCCTGATCAACAGGAAAATATGGCAAATCTTTTGATAACGGCTTGTTCGAGTAAATAAAGATCGCAATGTCAGGATTGGACCAGCCAATCGATCAAATGGAAGAAAAATAGCAGGTACTCAAATCAGAGACAGTTGAAAGTGACCATCAAATCGAGCTACGAAGCGTCTATATATCTTGTCCCCCCAACAGAATCCAAGAAGAGGACCATCACTTTGCAATTCGGCTTAGCGAATCATAATGCTTGTTTTGGGACTGGAAGTAGAAGTAAGCGCCGGTGCTCGCAAGGTGGGGCAGATTTTCTGCGTCCGCTGCGGGGGATAACGAATATTCTGCAAGCCTCTGCACACATTGAATGAATATCAGCCAGTCGTAGAATCAGACGCAGTTGAGACGGGCGAGTTACCTGCCTATTGCGAATTAGCTTGCCATAAACATCAATCATGGGATAGCCAAGGACAACAGACTAATGCGCGATCCTCTGCTTTTTTGTCACCATGAAGAAGTGATACGAAGTGATGAGTCTAAAAGCACAAGAAACAACACGCTTTGCTTGATTCGTTATCTAGCAGCCCTGTGAAGGCATTACTTTTCGGAAGTTCTCGGGGTTTCCACGCCTGGTATGTGCAGTAGAAGGTGACCCACACCTAAGTTTTGGGTACAGGAAAAGTAATCCAATTGCCGCTTGTTCGAAAAGCTCGCCTGTCTCGACCAGGACATGGGATGTGAGAATCATGCAACACTGAAACCCAGAATTGATATGGAAATTCATTTGGGACTCTTCCGAATCCGGCACACCTCCTATAGATGCAGATCTTGATTACCTCGCTGGCCTGGATAGTTGACCATGTGGGGCTATCTCGATGTTGCAGCGGAGAGCCCAATAGGTAAATATGCGTATCTCTACGTATCTCCTCCTAGGCCTAGCTGTCATCGATATGGAGCGTGTACTGCTCCTTTGCTGAATGTCCCCGAGCTTAAAAAGAGCCCAATAGGCATGAAAATCGAACCCCTTCTCGGAAGTCGTGTTCGCGTAGCGACGACCGGAAGGCTTTAGAGGTCGTTGCGCGTTTATTGTCTTTACTTCAGCCGCCTATGGAGAGTAACGCGGTCAGCGTTTCTTCTTTCGAGCACAAATTGGAACATTGAGGCAGCTATAAAGAATGAAAGAACCTTCGACTAGGGAAACGTGTCTTGCGACTTTAGACAACATATGTCCGCTTTGAACTGTACGTACCAGCGCGCTCGCCACCTTGTTGTAAATTGGTTATCTGCTTGCGAAGCTCGACATAGAAGTCTTTACCGTTACTCATATTTTTGGCTGTCCGTTTCAGCACCGAGTACAGTAAAATTAGTAGGCTGGTAGACATACGATTGGAAGCCCAAGCTCCGCCAGATCTTGTATTATTTGCGCCTCCGGGCTGGTACTTTGATGCTTTGACTTCTTCGAGGGTAAGATTCTTGATTGCTGGAACGGGTTAATGCTTCGTACTGTAGATGCTGTATCTCTGTAAGAATACCATTCTTCAAGCAATCTCGCGCTTCTTGAGAGTTGAAGGAAGGCGTCGCAGGACCTTCTGAGGGTGGAGTGTATGGTTGTTGTCTGTCTCGGCCATTGCTGACCCAGGCGTTGTTCGACATTTGGAATTTTGCACTACCTGAATTGCTAGAAGTTCCGCTGACAGGTTGATAGCTACCAATACGAGTGCATAGCTACTAATAGTGAAGCAAGAGCTTTTTGGATCATTGTCACTGCTTCAAGACCTGCCGAATCTAGTGCCCGAGGGCCTCATTTAGCGCGTCATCTCGCGGGCCGAAGCTTTTCCTAGCCCAGCTAGCGTACCGAACCTCATCTCTACAGCGAGCTTCATTAACGGCAATCGCCCCTGCTAGCAGGCACTGATTAGAGAATCCTACCATATCACCGGCTGCTGACTTGACAATCTACTTACAGACATCTTCCAGAACAATTCAATGTGCGCAACACACACGTCAGCAAATGCCGAGCTTACCAAACGAGCAACGCGAGCTGATTGCACACCACAAGCGCAGTGATGGCGCCTCTTCCTTCATCCACTGGGCGCCGCGCTTTCAACACCCGTGGTAGACCTAGTCGAAGGTCTGATCCACAGATGTCTTCTGCCGAAAGTCCTTCTGTGGGCGAGACACGGTCATCGAAACGTCGAAAATATATACCAGGTGGTCCTGGCGGCGGTGGCCGGTACATGACTCCCGAGGGGACGGAGTCAGCAGGCCTGGGGATATTTTCAGGAGGCTACAACTATACCGGATCAAGAGGGAGACCAGGGCGCGAAAATTTAGCGAACGGAGTCCCCCCAGTCGAATTTCCACGTCCGCGTCGTGAGAGTCGAAGAGAACGTATTCCCGCAAGACCTCGATTCAGCTCGGCCGCCGCAGCAGCCGCTGCAGTGGCACATGGCGATGGTTTCAAGCCGAGAGAAGAAAGAAGCTGGGATGAGTTCCATCCCGATCTGGATATTGGCGCACTTTTTCCAGTCTTCCGCGCAGATGAGGTTGATGGGATCAAAAAGCCTGCACCAGGTTCTTCGTTCGACGGTAGGAATGGCAGTCCAGCTTTTGGGGAAGGAGCCAAGCAAAGCGCGACAGATGTTGGAGAGGCGCAAACAAACGGCAACGTCTTTGATCGCAACTCCGCCATCACTAGCGCAGTAGAGATCACTCCTAAACGACGCCCGGGCCGCCCGCCTCGCCGAGCAGACTCGATGCTGAAAGGAATCGGCACCCCCGAAATCCCCAAGGTCATCCCACTTCCCGGCTTCAACCCACGGGAAAAATTGACGCTGCCAAAACCTTCATTCCGCCGCTTAGATCCTTTCCTCAAATATGAGCAAAAGCACGTCGAAAAGCTCAATTACGTAGATCGATCTATGGCGAATGTAGGGTACCAGGAGAGCGAAATTTGGATTCGGCCAGAGAAGAAGTTGATCCGCGTGACAGAGGGAAATATCGAGGAAGATCTGGATATGGCCACTGGGGAGAAAAATGAGGGAGAGGGTAACTCAGCGATTGGTAGTGCTGTGGTTGGTCGAGTCGAATATGACATGGATGAGCAAGATAATCTCTGGCTTGAGGCCCACAATATCCACAGAAAAGAAGATGGAGTCGAGGCCATCAAACCAGCGATCTTCGAAATCACGATGACGAAGATTGAAAAGGAATGGCATGCCCTCGAAAAGAGGATCCCAAAGCCGAATCCGAAACCCCCACAGACTCATCGCCCACGTTCTAGCTCTGCTGCCGCTGTCAATGGTGAATCCGGCGCCCTTGGAGAAGAGCAAGATACCAAATGCGCAATATGCGATGATGGTGACTGCGAGAATACAAATGCAATTGTCTTTTGCGACGGCTGCGACCTAGCCGTACACCAAGAGTGCTATGGAGTTCCTTTCATACCTGAAGGGCAATGGCTATGTCGAAAGTGCCAATTGATCGGCCGCGGGACGCCTACATGTATCTTTTGCCCTAATACTGATGGAGCTTTCAAGCAGACGAACGCCTCAAGGTGGTCTCATCTATTATGCGCAATCTGGATTCCTGAGGTTTCTATAGGCAACAACACCTTCATGGAGCCAGTAATGGATGTCGAAAAGGTTCCAAAGGCTAGATGGAAACTAACCTGCTATATCTGCAGACAGAGAATGGGCGCGTGTGTACAGTGTGGTAATAAAAATTGCTACATTGCATTCCACGTTACATGCGCTAGAAGAGCCAGGCTCTTCCTTAAGATGAAATCGACGCATGGCGGACCGGCAAGCATCGACGCCAGTGTACTCAAGGCTTTTTGTGACAAGCATGTTCCAGCGGACTGGCGTAGAGAGCATGACGTTGATAATGCAACTAGAGACGCACTGGACTTCTATCGACGCACGATGCGCGGCAGACTCTGGGCAGATAGCCAACAATCTGCGCTGACAATGGGCGCATCACAGACACAAGACATTTCTTTTCCAGAGCCAGTGGAAGAGCCTTCAGGTACCAGGCTTGCACTCACCCTTAATAGTAAGAAGCGGAAACTCAACCAGCCGCCGAAGGTCGTGTGGAGGCTACCATCCGGCGCACCAGTCATACCACAAGCGGTGTTTAATACAGTGGAAGCTTCTCTCCAAAGATTCGCGATTCGAAAACGAAAAGAATTTGCTGCCGAAGCATGCAAATTCTGGACTCTCAAAAGAGAATCACGGAGAGGCGCAGCTTTATTGAAAAGGTTACAATTGCAGATGGAAACGTTCTCATCAATGGAGATTACACGTCGCAATTTTGTAGGCATGGGAGCAGCTGGCGGGGTACGACTGCAGAGACGAATTGATTTTGCGGAGCAGCTTCTGCAAGAGGTAACCAAAATCAGGGAATTGAGCGGCCTGATCAAGGAGAAAGAGAAGTTAAAACTCGACGACGCCAAGACATTGAAGGAAATCATTGACATCGTCTACTTCCCAATCACACCAGTCCTCTGGCCGATTTTGGAAAAGGCCCAGTTGTAAGTCTTCTAATCAGTGTTTACATTAGTCGACATGTGCTAATCCATTTAAACAGGCTTGATGGCAAGGGCGTATTTCGGGAAGGCTTCGCTGACCTTGAGGAACGTTTGAACAGACGTAGTTATACATCAGTGCAAGCCTTCTCCGAAAAGTTTGGTGACGTGGTCAAGGCTTCACTGGAACCTCCCCTTATAATCGACGCGACCGAGCGCCCGCCGCATAGTGGTGGTGAGGTCTCATCGAAAGACCTGATCGCTGAGCACAAGGCCAAGAAAATGCTTGCAAATAGAATAATCAAGGCCGTCAAAGGTCCACTCGAAGATGCGATGCGAATAGAAAGTGAACTCTCTGGCAGGCCCCACGAAAAGGAGCTCCGCGACTTAGAGAGGCTACTTGAAACAAATTTGCGTTCTCGAAGTGATTCCAGGAATGAATCGCAGCTCAACGACGGTGGAACTGACCTTTTACAGCAGCGGCAATCAATCAGCGGAGGTAATGCTGATGTGAAACACTCTACTAATTACAATCAAAATACCAGCAGCCTCATCGGTAGTGGAGTTGATCCTGCCATGGCGCACGCATCACACAGGGAGCAGGCTACTACTTCAAAATCAGCCAAGCACAAGGGTCATCGTCAACAGCCAACTCCAGAGTCTATGCCACCAACAAATGGCGTGGCTGGAGACGACCACACGTCAAATGGTAATGCGGAGGAACATGGAATCTACAATCTAGGCAAGCAAACGCCTCCAGAACCAGTAACGCCACCATTGAGTTCTGGAGGCCATTCGCAACCACTTTCAGAGGGGGGTATTCCATGGTACATGGAATGCTTCGATCCTGTAGGCACACAGATTGAAGAGGAGCGGTGGAAAGGAAGGGAGCTTGTGCGAGGCATGAGCGAAGACTTGAGTGATATGGATGAAGAAGAGCTCTCGGGGCTTGTAGAGCCTGATGGGGCTGAGGGTGGAGGCAACTCGGCACGGCAGCAGGTAAAAGAAAAGACCGCCAAAACTCGCAAAGCTGTCAAAAAGGGAAGGAGACGGCGTACCTTTTTTTGACTTTGCAAGACGCGCCTCAGGATCCCGCCAGGCTCTTATGAGAGGGAAGACAAGTTTAGCGGTCCAGATACGGATGATTATTGGCAAACGCTCAAGCACCGTACCTCGTTCTATCTCAAACTTTTCCCTTTAGAATTGAAGTAATACGCAGCTAAGCCGTCAGCATTGTACTATAGTCTACATAGCCTACATTTCATGCATGCCTTAATAGCAGAGAAACCAAAGTCTTTCTTCACTGCACTTTAGACCTTGACACACTAGAAGACCGGATTATGTTAGCGTGGGCGCTAGACTAGCGTGCATTCGTCGAAAAATGAAAGTCGCGAGATCACTTCTTCCACCAACACCGAACACCACCGACTCCTTTCAGATCCTCCACTGCTACCCATCAAAACTTGAGCCTCGTCTTCTTTACACACTCCAGTAGACCGCAACAGTCCAAGAGCAAGTTTCGGTACTTCCTCAGCTTCATCCACAACTCAACTCGCTGGTCGCAATGGCAACCATGGACTATGAGCAGGAGAACGGTCGCTATGATAGTATGTAAAGCCCAAGCTCTCGCTCTCATCATCTGCTTCCTCTGCTCCTATATACTGCAATGAGATAAGGTGCTCTTAGTTGACGATACTTCCCAGACGATGAGCCACGCTACGAGCGTGACCGCAGCGCTTCACCTCGCCCAAAGCGTGAGGACAACTATCGCGGAGGGCGTGATAGGAGCGCCTCCCCGAACGGTCGTATGGATTCTCGGTATGCTCATTAATAATCTGGGTATGACTGTGAACTCTCAGCTGACAATCATCCTAGCGGTCCACCTCCTGAGCGTAACCAAGATGATCGCGAGTCAGGCGCCCGTAACCCGGGTTCAAATCTTTTCGTCACTGGTATTCATCCTCGTCTCTCCGAAGCAGAAGTCTCTCGTCTTTTCGAGAAATACGGCAATGTCGAAGGTTGTTCGATCATGAAGGACCCTCATACCCAAGAGTCTCGTGGATTCGGATTCGTCAAAATGGTTACTGCCGAGGAGGCCGATGCTGCCAAGGACGGACTTCAGGGTGAGAATATCGAAGGCCGGACTCTAAGCATTGAAAAAGCTAGGCGTGCTCGTCCTAGGACTCCCACTCCTGGCAAGTACTTTGGCCCGCCAAAGCGAGGTTAGTATCTCCGGTATCTCATAATTCCTGAGAACTGATTTTAATGTTTAGAAGAGGACTTCCGTGGTCCACCTCGTGGCGGCCGCTTCGATCGCTTCGATGATCGTCGTGGCGGTGGCGGTGGGTACCGTGGGTATGGCGGTGGCCGTTACGATGACAGCTATCGTGGATCTTCTCGCTACGATGATCGTGAGCGTCGTTCTTATGGACGTCGTGATGACTATGGCTCTCGAGGCATTGACCGGTATGCATCAGGCGGGCGCGACGACCGATACAGCAGCAGCCGCGGTGACGACTACCGTGGCGGCAGTGACTCCTATGCTGGTCGAGACTCCGGACGCTCACACGGGGCGTACGGTGATGCCCCGAGGGACTCTCGGGACTCATACGGTGGAGGTAGAGACCAAGATTACCGTTCTGACGATAGGTACTCCCGTCGATAAATTGCGGTCCGCTAATCCACTCAGGTGCGGAGCGCTCTGCCAAATAATGCGCCCAAACCTGTCAAGCGTTCCGAAGGTTCAAGACTAGAACTCTCAGTGTACGGCGAAGATGGCTCATGCGGTTTCTTGCTATGGTGCTCTAGGAATACGGCAGATCCTGTCGGTGCTTTCAGCATGGCTTTGCTTCCAGCATTATCATCGGAGGCTGCACAGCGATAAGGATTTCCTTCAGATCAAAAGTATCGGCATAATTTTATTTCCTTCGATTCGGGTGAGGTTAGGATCATATACGGAGACGGCATTCCGGCTTCATCTGCCAAACTGTACTGGCTGGAGTTCTGATCAGCGGTCTACGGAACAGCAAAGGGTTTCTTTTCAAACTTGAGGCTCGCATCGGCATCTGGCGCGTCCGAAGCTCCTCCTACAGAGCTCATCATCCTAATCAGCTTGCTCATCAAATTGTAACACTATCGCCCTTCAACTCCGCCTGCTCCAGCTTCCTCCTCCCTCACACGTAACGATCACCAAGTACAAGATACGGTCGACTCAACCATGCAATTCCACCGTACACAAGTGATTTCTCACAATAGTCCATCTTTGTCAGTGCTGTAATCTCGCCAATACACCCTTACGGTCGACGTCAGACACAAGCAATAATCGCCTGCAAGGTCAAGTACACGGCGAGGCCATGATGGATTCATAGTATCGCTGGGCCGTATTCGAGCATGTCGCCATGGGGTTCAGCCCCCCAAGCCTTTGCCACTTTACAATATTCGGAAGTGGACTTGACCATAGGTGAGCTTTCGGTTATCAAGCAAGCCTTATCGGTCACACTTCCCAACAATCATCTCCCCATCAGCATGCTTACGGTAGAACTTTCTTAGTTACCTCTAACCGATAGATATGCACGCCGAGACGATATCAGTGCTACGTCCCTGGCCCAGACTGGTCCCGCGCTAGTAACGAGGCATCGACTCATTGCTGCGCTCACGGCTCATTCACGTCCTGAAAGCGGAGCGTCTCGAAGGTAGATCCTCTCTCATATCCGATTGAGAATGGGATTGTCTTCCTCAGAGTGCTCGTCTGTAACCTTGCCGTCATGAACCGACCTGTCTTCTGCTCTTCAATCTCTGACTATTGCTCAACTATATTACTTTACACTATCCCTGGATGGATGCAAACGAAGGAGATCTAGAAAACCGGAGCGGACAAGGCTCTTTCGATTGGTCCAGTTTTGCTTGGGCAGTACCCTCAAGAATGGGTCGTAGTCGATAGTAATTATTGTAGAACGCTAAGCTAAGTAGATCCGCTTCACTTTTGTGCATGTATTGGGCAGTCCGAATCAAGATGTGGGACAAATACATACCGGGTAGCATGATATGATGATTTTAACGCCGAAGAATCTGGCCACACTCCTTGAGACAATGAAGTATAGAAACAAGAGATCATATTCTCACCGCAAATGAAGTTTGCTGAGTCCAGATTGGATTAGTGGCTTGGCACCAGAAACAGCCTATGACTCTTATCATCTTGAGCATTTTTTCATCGGTCCTCACACTGCGCTCAACTCCCTGAAGCACAAGGACGTGGACTTGTCTATCACCCACAGACTAAGTCCATGTCTCGGAAACCGTTAGTACTGCATCCGGAGCTTTTCGCTAGCTCTGCCTAACTTTCACAAAGGCCACTCAATCAACCTCTCGACTGACATTCTTTGTCCTTTTTGCCCATTACCATTCGAAAACGGAAAACCCTAGCGATTAACTTGGCTTATTTATTCTCCCTTACTGTCCAAGTCTTCGACATCTCATGGCAGACATGCTTCACCAGCCTCCACCACCTACCGGCCCTCGGGCTTCAGGACGCCTCGCTTCAAGCCGTCTCCCAAGCAGAGGAGGTATCCAGAAACGCAACAAAACTTCAGCTCGAGTGGATAAAGATGGTGATCTAGTGATGGACCAAGCAGGTAGCCGTGGACGTGGCGCTGCCATACGAAATTCGTCGCGAACGCGAAGGGGTGGCCCATCTGATTCACTTGCTGCAAGAGTTTCACAACACGCACGAAAAGGAGTCGACCCTTCAGCCATACAGAAAGTCGTCCTGCGTGGAATGGGATCTAGTGAGGCAGCGCCAAGAGGACCAAGATCTAGCTTGAGAAATGTACGAGGAAGAGGAAGCTCTCGACCCACAGAAGACGCATTGGACCAGATTATAGTCAAAGGATTCAAACAGAGCAAAGCTGCTGCCAACCCAGGTGGTGGGATATCCGAACTGATTGCATTTTTGGAAAGAAAAGCGACCCATCCGGATGCTCCAGAGGCGGTCAAAGTAAAGAAGGTATGTTTGACATTGCATTCCGCCAGGCAACAGCGACACCAAGACTCCAAACTCTCCGGTCCGCCCTCGTTTCAAGCCAAGCTCCCAGAACGACGACCGAGTTTCTACGCTACCGCCTTGGGGCGACTTGCAACTTCAAGGTTATATGCCTTGCTAACGCTGTCTAGTCACGACTTGAGGGTGACGCTCTGATCATTTCAGTACGACCAGAGGATACATCCAAGATTGAGAGACTCAACAATTTCCAATTTGCCGGCGCTGCGCTGGGCATTGAGGTCTTCCGCAGGAAAACATCTGAACCACTTGCGAGTAACGCAGACTCCGAAACGCCTAATACTATAAGTGTCTTGAAATCTGTGCTCAGCCGGCGGTACAACTCAGATGCGAAGCTCCTGGATTTGTCACAACTCGGCGCCGACCCCGAACTTGTCAGCATTGGCATGTTCAGCACGACCTCAAGGGAATCAAAATTCTTCCCAGCGCTCATGAAGATCTGCGATAGCATTTTTACAACAGCGCATGCAAAAGAAGAGGCCATCGTCAGTGTTTCGCTGGCCAACAATGCCTTAACTACCATAGCCTCGGTTACTACACTCTCGCAAACATTTCCAGCCCTTAAAAATCTCGATCTTTCCAACAACAAGTTGAAGAACCTTACCGCGCTTGAAGGATGGCGGTGGAAATTTCGCAAGCTCAACCAACTCATACTTTCTGGAAACCCAATTGAGACTGAGGTATCGACATACAAAGACGAGATCATGAAATGGTATCCCACCCTCTCTACACTCAACACAGTACAAGTAAGATCTTTGGAGGATGCTAGAGCCGCGGCCAACGGCAAATTACCAATCCCAGTCCTTGGACCCAGTTTCCGGGATGAAGCAGCCATTAGCGAGACATTCGTCAAGCAATTCTTCCCTGCCTACGATGCAGATCGCACGGCTTTGGTTAATGGTTATTACGATTCCCAATCGACTTTCTCCATCAGCATCAACCTTTCCGCTCCACATACCGCTGAAACTACAAATCAGAAACTACCTAGCTGGGAATCGTACCTCAGGAAGAGCCGAAATCTAACAAGGATCACCCACCCGCCAAGTCGAATGTCACGTCTATACACCGGTATAGAGAGTATCAGAGATGGTTTCACGAGCCTACCAGTCACTCGTCATCCGGACATCATGGCTGAATCTCACAAGTGGTGCGTCGAGTGCCACACCATACCGGGCTTACCAGACCCAACTGGACAGTCATCAAGTGGAGTTGGTGGGCTCATGGTCATGGTGCACGGAGAATTTGCGGAGGTGGATGTCTCAACTGGCCAATCAACAGCGCTACGGAGTTTCGATCGGACGTTTGTCTTGGGGCCAGGAGGAGGGGTTGGAGGTATCCGTGTTGCATGTGATACGCTTGTCTTGAGGCAATATGGAGGCCACAATGCGTGGCGGCCCGAAGTAGAGGATAGTGCGGGTTTTCCTGCAACGCAAGTACAACATCAGATCAAGGTGCCGGTAGGATTCGCACAGTCTGGACCAGGCAAAACCGAGGAGCAGGTGCAGAAGGAGGTTATGGCAATGGAGCTGAGCAATCGCACGGGAATGACTCTGGAGTTTTCGGGACTGTGCCTGGAACAGTGCGGGTGGAACTTGGAGGGAGCGGCAGTGTCATTTGATCGAGCAAAGGTTTGTCGGTGTGCCCTCGTTATACGACTTCTTTACTTATATGATTATACCCAGGCATCCTTACCCGCAGAGGCCTTTGTCATGTCATGAGAAGTTAGTTTTTTCTAGGAGTATATGGATTGAAGGTTGGCAGAAAGATTGCGGATATCATTCTAATAGCAAAATGCTAGGCGTTGATCAACTAGGCACATTTACCAATAGTTTTCTCGTCAGCTGTGGTGCGAAGGTTGAAGGGCAGACCAGATATTCTGAAGCCAGGAGACGATATTCATTGGGTGGATAAGTAGACAGGAGACAATCAACTTTTTTTCTTTTCCCTCCCCAAACTCGCTACTTGGTCCATCGTGATTGGAGATTGATGCTATGTCATTTGCAACATGAGCAACCGAATTAGAGGTATTGCAATTTCAGGATTATATATACCTATGTGGCTTCGTGAGGTTGTCGTAGAAGACAGGCAATTGGTTGCGGTAATATGAGTGCAAGATCTGGATGTGATGAGAGATCTGGCATTTTCCCCGAGACTATTCTGACTTATCCTGACTACAGTATTCTGTAAGCGAGGGTTAGCATGGGATGTTCAATACCAATACCTTTACACCATAGCTGTCGTTCGATAGGTTCATAGCATGGATAACATACCTTAAGGTTGGAAATTATTAGCTCAAGCTGAAAGGAAAGGGTTATTTATGATTATTTCTTTTATTTCAGAGGCCTGGATTTCTTTTAGATGCAGATAAATGCAGCTGCAAATGCAATTATCCCCCGGGGCCCCCCTAGCAGCTATTTTTATAGGCCCGGGGAGGGGGCGGCGAGGAATAATAATAATCATGCAAGGCCCCCTGAGTAGATCCAACGTTTTCTTTTTTTTTTTTGCAAACGCTCTTGGTTTTCCCGCCCATCCACCCATCCACCCATCCAATCACGTAACATGCAGTCTATCCGAACCAGATCGTCAATTTCATCGTACAGTCCACTCAACACTGTCATTCTCTCTCTTGTCGGCTTCTCAATTAATGGCACATGCCCTCAATCAATATTAATCATTCAATAACTCCTTCGCCAAATATCAACATCCTCTGTCAATAATAAGAAAAACAAGTCGCCAAAAATTCTGCTGATGCTACTACCACGGTGCTCCTGGACCGCAAAAATATCCCCTATAACCTCCCAACGTGATCGCCAATCCCCTGGTGAAACCCTTCTGCAACCACCTCAAACACCTCCTCAACGCCAACGACCATCAAGACCGGACCTCCAAGACTATCGACAGCCTGGTATCGCGACTTTTTACCTCGTCGCAGCTCAATGCTAATCGATCCATCGGACCGGCACCACGGCATTACTCGTTACGCACCTCGCCTCAATCACCTAACCTATCCTGCGACTTACACTCTCATTGCGCCCTGATTATACCACACTTCTACACCACTGAGCCGCACATGTACATGCATTGCGACAGGGACTGCGACTTGTCGTTTCTTCTCAGCTGAATCAGCCGAGCAGCCCCTCTTCACTTCTTTCACAATGGCCAAACGTCCAACCTTTATTGATCTGAGCTCCAAGTCTTATGAATCAACGCACAACGGGATCCCAGTCCATACTTCGGGAACCTCATCTCCAAGGATGCAGCATTACGCAGGCGACATACCCCCAGCAATGTCCCCCCTGGACATGTTTGCTATGCAAAGCAGACTCCTGGCGAAACAACTGGACGATAGTAAAAGAAATGGTAGGCGAGTGAGCAGGCTACCTCCACTCACCACTGGTGATCCGATCACCAAGCAAAATTCCATGTACAACAGGTCAAGATCGCTCGAACCACATAACGTGATACCAGGGTCACCCCCAAGAGCCAGAGATGAAGATACATCTGGGACAATGCCCGAGGTGGAGAACCCTAATTTTCGACCCAAATCTCTTTATCCTCGAATGAGCAATATGCCACTAGTTGAGGACGAGCCAAATGATTATGAGGGTCCAACACCAGACCTACCTTTCGTCACACCTGCGGAATATTATCCAGTCCGGACTAATGATTATTTTGGCGCACCGAGAGCAAAGTCCCCGGAACCGGCATCTCCAGCAGGAAGGAGCGCTGAGGCAACAGAACCAAACCAATTCGTCTACCCGCGAGGAAACGCCGAACCTTTCGACCAACATGAGCCACAGCGTGAGATGTCTATCACGTCTACGTCGTCTCGGGGGTATAATGGCTCATTAGCACCACCAAAGTCACCCCATGTACGTCATGCTGGAAGCATTAGATCAATTCCTCAAGACAGTTCAGATGATGAGTATAGCGCTTCTACTGGCCGGTCTGGATTCTCCCAACACAGAAAAGACTCTTCCAGCAGCGGTTTCTCTGTACCTCACTCGCCCTTTTCTCCTTTCGCACAGGTTCATGCTCGGTCACCCTCTTTGAACTCTGAATACTCCATTGGCGGTTCGCGCCAGGTTCGCCCGACTTTCAACTTCTCGCGGCCGCTCAGCAGAGCCAGTCGGCCATCAGCGGACATGCCATCCCGACAACCCTCTTTCGATAGCCGGCCGTCGATGGATGCAGTTCGGCCTCCTTTCAGCTCGACATCTCGTCAGCCCTCTTCTGATAGCCAGCGTTTTCTATTCGTGGATGATAATGTGCAAACGCCTATGAGCGTGGACAGCGAACAATTCCCAGATCCCCAGAATCCACCAGATGCACCAGCGCCCTCCTACATCTACGCCAAGTTCTCTCTTCCCCGTGGCAGAATATTGCAGCGAGATTCAAAGGCTTTACGCAATGAGCAAATGCCCGCACTCGAGCGGGACCAATCTCAAGTACCAGTAAGCGTTCGTCCTACCACACCGCTCGCCGCCAGGCCGATGACGCCTACCCGATCACCAAAACCTAGCCTGGAGCTTCACAGATCTTCATTACGCCGTTCTTTTGAACAGCGGCGCCAATCATCCCCACCTCCTACTTACGAGCAGATCCCGAGAAGCTCACCGCGGTCCTCCTCTGAGCAGGCTTCAAGTGGATCGCCCCGTCCTTCTACCGACCAGAAATCAAACGGCTCCCCAGAGCAGAATCACAGGCCGCCTCCAACTCCAGTCCAAGGCGACGCTCAGTCGGGATACTCAGCCTCTACACGGTCAGCAAGTACCATCAAAGCACGCCCTCGCGCACCAGCTCCGTCCGTAGAGCTAGGTCCAGAAGATCATCTGGCAAAGGGTATTGAGTTGCATGAGCGCGGGGCCGCTCGAGAATCTACCTACCACCTCCGCATTGCAGCAAGACAGAACCTTCCGACGGCCATGCTGCTGTACGCACTAGCCTGTCGCCATGGATGGGGCATGCGTCCCAACCAGCAAGAAGGCGTCCAATGGCTTCGCAAAGCCGCAGACTGTGCCAGCATAGAAATTGCAGTTGATGAAGGCAAGGATGGAAATCCGGCCGACATCACAGAGCGGAAGACCCGGCGTGCACAATTCGCCTTGAGTATATACGAGCTTGGAGTCAGTCACATGAATGGCTGGGGCATCGAGCAAGACAAAACGCTCGCTCTGCGGTGTTTTGAGATCGCAGCCAACTGGGGTGATCCAGATGCAATGGCGGAGGCTGGGTTCTGCTACGCGCAAGGCCAGGGTTGCAAGAAGGACTTGAAGAAGGCGGCTCATTACTATAGGATGGCAGAGGCGAAGGGCATGAGTATGGTTGGCAATAGCTGGTACGTCCCTTCCAAAAGCCAATCAGAGTGACTGTCTGCTAATGTACGGATAGGATCTACAAACCTAAATATGCAGACGACAGCGACACGAACGAGCGCCAGGGGCGTGGCGCGAAACAGACGACGCCGGAAAAGAAACCGCGGGACAAGTCGAGGACCAGGACGATGGCGATTTTTGGACGCAAAAAATCGGTTTCTGTCAAGCCTTGAGGGCTGCTTTCTTTCCCTTTTCGAATCCAGGTTCATGTTGTATCATCGACTTATTATACCCTTGCTTCTGGCGGGAACTTTCTTCCACCTCCATCGGAGGCTTTTAGCGCGTTATCTTTGTTACTGCCGACGAGTCGAAGGCTTGCTCCGTTGGCGGTCTTGGAGGGATATCGAATGCTTAAAGCATTGGCTTTTGATAAAAATATGACATGTTCTTTGATCCATCTGCTTTTCTCCCCAATTGTCTATGTACCATTTGATAACCGATGATTCGTCCCGACTGGATCGTCTTTCCACATCTCACCTCTGCCATCCTCGCTGCCTTGGCCTCAACGCAACCCACCGTTGGGACAGTACTCGCACAAGGACTCAAAGCCATGCACAATCGCAGTCTCGAATTACCCCTCTCCCCGAAAGGAATCCCCCCATGAAACCACTCCTATTCTTCACATCGATCCCAGTCCACCCCAGTTCACGTAAATGTAAGCCCCACATTCAGCGAAGTCATACCACCGCCCTTTCCTCCTCCTCCTCCTCCTCCGCCTCCTCCTCCTCCCCCAACACCGCCCCCAAATCAACCCCAACCCACCGAACCCTCCACCCTTCCTTCCCCCCCAACCCCCTCGCCACCCCCACGCTCCCCACATTCCCCTCGGCGACATCGCTGTGCGCCCAGCCTTTTCCTCCTCCGCCGTACTCTTCATTCCTGGCCCCTTCATTATTCTCATCATTGCTATCATTATCATTATCACCACCATCGACAGTAACGGAATCAACGTCCCGAAACCCCATCCCCGCCGCGTCATCCGCCAGACACCCCAGCAGGCGCCGCGTGACCGCTTTTGCGAGACCGAGGTTTCGGTGTCGGGGTTCGACGTGCAAGGATGTCAGGCTGCCGTCTGCGCCGAGGTAGGCCCATGCTATGGGTGGCGCTTGTTCGTCTTCGTTGTTGTTGTTGTTTTGCGGGGGTGGGGGGTTGGTGTGGGGGGTTGTATGTGGATATGGAGTTGGAGATGCAGATGCAGATGTAGAGATAGGGATGCGGTAGCGCACGCAGCAATTGCCCAGCTCCGCGAGCGTCTTTTCCGTCCTTGGGATCGCGCTCCGGGACATTGTCAGTCTGAGCTCGTCTCCGCTGCCGCTGGTGTTGAGGTTGCCGAAGGCATAGCCGGGCGGTAGCCCCGACGTATCATCCTCGTTCTCGCGCGATCGTCTTCCTCCTCCTCTTCCTCCTCCTCCTCCTCCTCCTCCTCCTTCTCCTTCGTGATCTCGGATTCCACGATCAGAAGGAGGCCCAATGAGCCATTTGCAATACGGCACGCTGATACTACTTATCACGCCCCTCACACCACCGCCCTTATCCCCCCCATCATCATCATCATCATCATCATCATTATCATCCTCATGCTTAAGTTTTCTAGAAACAACATCCCTCGGCACCAACCTCCGCACTTCCTCTTCCCCCCAAATAAGCCCCAGCAACTTCTCATTCACCGACCCCACGACAACCAAGGGCGTCCTTGTGGCCGGTAAACGCGCAATCGCCGCCAAAAGGGCGCGGCATTGCGCTTTCGCTTCTTCTCTTTGGCGCTGCGAGGGTGTCGGCGGGGAAGGGAGGGTTTCGTAGGTGGAGAAGATCCAGCATTCGGTTTCGGGGGCGCGGGTGCGGTCGGTCCAGGTTGCGGCGAAGGTGGGTGGTAGTGATGATAATGATAATGAGGAGGAGGGGAAAGTTGCGATTGTGCGGGCGGAGGGTGAGGAGGTGTGGAATTGGAGGCGGCGGAGGAGGGGGAGGGATTCTGGGAGGTGGGGGAGGAGGTGGGGGGCGAGGGTTTTGAGGGGTGTGGGGTGGGTGTAGGCTTTTGGGGAGCTGACTCCGGCGGTCATGATTGGGAGGAAGCGGAGGGGTTACGTTTTTAGAGGATGATTAATGGATGGTGAGCTATATACATCTATAGCTGCTCATCACAAAAATCGTTTGATTTTTATGCTCTCATACGAAGTTTTACTTGATAGTTTCGACTTTCCGTTTCTCGAGCCTTGCTACCAACCCTATATTGTGAATATATTCGTAGTTTTACACATTGTAAGTCCCCTGAATTCATATCTTAGATTCATCCCTGGCGTGGAGGGAAGAGTTGGAGGTAATGACTCCTAAAAGTTGGTGTATGTCGTGGGGAAATTGTACCCAATATGAGGTCCTGCTTGTCTCGAGAAGGTCCCAATACTGTCAACTTTGGGGCCATCAATATCTGCCATTCCCTCGCTATTCGACGAGTATTCCTGCCTCTTGTGAGGACCGCCTTCAGCCTTAAAAGTGCGCGCGTGTCGACATAAGCCTTCCTGTAGACCCGCAAGCTCAGGTCATCACGCCGTCGCTGCTTGAGGCAGTGTTGTTTCAAAAGACCCGTCAGACCGGGCATTGAAGTTTTCTAGAACGGTCCGGGCGGTCTCAATTGCTGCCTCTGGAATTCCTGGAATAGGGTTAGTATTTAGCTATTGAGTATCGCATCTCCCGGTGGGTTCATACCTGCAAGGCGTGCTACTTTTAAAGCATGAGAGCTCCTATTGACGCCTCTCCGGAGGCGGTGAATAAAAGAAAATGATCCTCCGGGTCGCTCCACCACATCCGTGCAGTAACATGCCAAGTGCTTAAAATCTTTTGTCATGTCTGCTAAAGCGTGGAAGTGTGTAGCGAAAAGTGTTCGACAGAGATTCTTGTAGTATAAATGGTGCAGGCAAGCGAAGCCCACCGCAATCCCATCTTCCGGCGTCGTTCCACGTCCAATCTCGTCCATTATAACAAACGACTGGGGTGTGGCTTGGTTGAGAATCGCAGCAGTCTCCATCATCTCCACCATGAAAGTGGACTGATCTCGGAAAAGGTCGTCTGCAGAGCCTACTCTCGTAAATATCTGGTCGACCAAGCCTATTTCTGCACGCTCGGCAGGAACGAAGGATCCAACCTGGGCCAGTACAGAGATTAGAGCATTCTGGCGTAAGAATGTGCTCTTGCCAGCCATATTGGGGCCTGTGATGAGCCAAATACGTTCCTCTACGCCAATCGAGCAGTCGTTGCTGACGAACGCCCTTCCTTGCTCTTCCAAACCAAGCTTTACCGTCGGATGCCGCCCTCCGATGATCTTGTGGTCCAGCCCCGAGTTCAGAACAGGTCGTACAAACCCTTGCTCTTCCGCAAGAGTTGCGAATGAGCAGCCGATATCAAGCTCGTCGAGTACCGCAGCATTCTGTCGTAGTTTGACTAGGTTCACAATAACTTGTTCACGCAAGAGTTGGAACACTCTCTGTTCTTCAGCTTTGATGCGTAGCTTTGCTTGATCTATCTTACTTCCAAGACTGCTCCACTCGGAGTAATAGAAGGAGCGTGTTGACTTGGTTGACTTAACGTCCCGAGCTGGAGCATACTTCTTCAAGGATGCCGCAACATCTTTAGGCCCTCTGACATGGCAGTAATGCCCCAGATTTGGAGTAGACTTTAATGTTAGGCTTGGTGCATCCAGCTCTTCTCTCAAGCGAGATGTCAAGTATGCTTTATTCATACGCACACTGTCTAGCTCTTCATGCAGGCTCTCCAGCCTGGTACTCGCGTTTTTCCGCAGGACCCAGGCATCCTCTTCCTCCCCTTCCTGGTCGGTGGAAGTGGAAGGTTTCTGCTTTACCTTGGAGCGCGAGAGGTGGGTCATCGCCGCTTGGTCCTCTGACGACCCTTCCTTTTCCAGGACTCCCTTGGCCATTGAGATTATAGTTGATTTCTCAATTTCCTCAATGCGATGACTCTCCGTGAGGCCGTCTTCGTCTATGGCGTCCGCAATTCGAGCCGCGAGTGCTTTTGGTTCTTCAAGCCGAAGTCGGCATCTTAGGTTTTGCAAAGACTGCTGATGCTTTCGATCCAGGGTATCTGTTTCAGAGCCTGCTTCAGACAAAGTAGAATGAGTCTCAAGTAGGCTCGCTATGGCGCTCGTCGCCTCAATCGTCCTAAGCAGGCTGATCAGGTCATCGGCATCTCCTCGGCCTAGAGAAAATTTCTGCACGAGACGTTGAGAATCGTAGCTGCGACGAAGGAGACTCGTGATCTCTTCTCTGAGAGCTCGGTCTCGTAAAAGTACTGTTACAACGTCGAGCCTTGCATTTATGACCTGCAGAGACATAGAAGGGGAAGCAATCCACTCTCTGAGCAGCCTTGTACCGCTTTTAGTAACGGTTCGACGCACTGTATGCAATAGACTGCCTTTGCCGCCGCCTACTCCGCCCTTGGAAGTTTCCAAAATCTCCAAGGCTCTCATACTGTTCTTGTCAATACTCATGGTCTCCTTGTCTTGTCTGCGGAATGGTGGCTGTAATTTAATCCCTGAACCCTGAAGCCTGTCCCTCACATATGCCAGAAGCAAGCTTCCTGCGGCGACTTCCTCTTTCGTGAATGTAGACTGCAATTCCATGGGCACTTCTGATTCCAACATTGGCGTCCAGGAGGACATAGATAGCGACTGTGCTGGTGACGCGTGATAAGTCACAAGATGACGTTGCTGCTCCAGTATGCCCATTATGGTCTCCTTCATGCTGTCTTCAAGATCATCGCCTAATACGATCTCCCTCGGCCCTATCCGCGCAGCAGTGGAAGCCAGCGACCCGATCGTGGTTGTTTGTGTGAAAAAACTTCCTGTTGATAGATCCAGCCAGGCCAAACCGATCGACTTCGATATCAGTGACTGAGGCGTTGAACCCTTCAAGAGCTCTGCTGGAATCTTCTCCGTCTCCGAAGGATACGGCGACTCGCTGGGCCCAGGTGGGTAAAGAGCCAACAGGAAATTATTCTCGTATGGATCCATAAACTTCTCATCGATCAAAGTGCCCGGCGTGATTGTCCTAGTGACTCTGCGGTCAAACAATAGGCCTCCAGACTTGACAGTGCCAGAAGCATCGTTTGCAAACTCCTCGCTAATGGCTACGAATTCATTAAGATCCTGCACGAGGATCTTAAGGAATCGTTCCAGTTGATAGAAAGGGAAACCTGCCATGGGCACTGACCCGGCAGCAGTCTTCTTTTGGCCCACTTTGATGTTGAGAAGAGGTCCATATTTTTCCGCGTGCTCAAAGTACAGCTCGTAGAAACCGCCCACTCTTGTCAATAGTACACACTTGTCGAACTTGTGCATATTGTCTCGTGCCTGCTGGACCACCGTGGGATATGCTGGGCCGGCATCCTCAACCTCTGGGATGTCAAGCTTGACTGTAGAAGTGGTTTGTGGAAGATCATCGAGTGCAATGGTTGCCCGTGATTTTGCTCCACGGTATTGGATCTTTGGGGCAATTCCCCAGCCATATCCATGGCGGCAAGTGTATGCGTTTAGAGAGTTGCCCGCACTCCTATACAGGCATATATCCAGGTCTTTCCACAAAAGTCTTTTGCGGATCGCAGAGAAAGCTACATTTCGCATCGCTGTGTTGCAACGTGAGGTCAAGCGGAGCCGCGGCAGAGAGACGCGACGGGTTTTTGATAGGGCTGAATTTGAGCGCTTTGGCTCTTGTGTCAAGTATATGGGCCTGGAGTATACATATAGCTCAATAGCAGAGTAACGGGTTTCTACGAAGAGGTGAGAGACAATCTATTCCCAGAAGGATCACGTTCTATCTCCTTTGTCCTAGATTCAGCTACGAATGCAGTACCGTTTCAGTTTGTCAAACAGACACAAAGAACATGGCCATCGGCCATCAAAGGCCGAAAAATATGAATGCAATATGATTTTCTCTATCATATGGGAACTCTAAGACGCCATGCACGGATTCGAAAAAGATGCCCCTGGAAGGCCGAGCAACCATGTTGTAAAGAAGCGGTTAAAAAATCTATCAGACCTGTAACGGATTGACAATGCAATCCCAGGTCAGCAGCTGATCAGGTGCTTACCAAACCCCTATGCCGAAGCCACGCTCTGCAGCTGGTAGAACCTGTCAAATGTCCCAGCCAGTGCGCCACATGGAACAATAAAGTAGGTAGGGTAGGTTGGTAGGCGCGGTGGTAGTATGTAGTAGTAGTCATTCGAAAGGTAGTGAAAGTGGTGTCGTAGTCGGTATCCCCCAACGAATATTCATCACTCATCAGACGTTTTGCAGGCTTACTGGGACGCGCACTGCATTCTTTCAGCACCTTGTGGCCCGCCGTCTTCCTCATCCTCTTCCATGCTGGTAGCTCCTTGGGCTCTTCGTTGTCCGCTCTGGTCAACCTCCTCGAGAGGGAAATCATCAATCATAGCGTCGCTAGGAGGCATAGCTTGTGGCTTGCGTTCAGGAAGGATTTGCTCAAGCATGGCGATTTTGTCAGGGGTGTTGAAACCTGGAGGGGGAAACTTGACGTCGAATTGAATGTAGAGATTACCGAAATCGTGGTGTCTTAATGAAGGCATGCCCTGGCCACGTATCATCTTCACCTCACCTTCTCATATGTTAGCCACCATGCGTGTTTGCGGGAGGGGTATGATAGCTTACCTGGACTGATGACTTCTCCAGGCTCGATGTTCACCGTCAACCAACGATCATCCAAGTGCTCGATATGGATCGATCCTCCAGCAAGAGCAGTGAGGAGATCAATCTCGGCCTGGAAGAATAGATCGTCGTCTTTGCGTTGGAAGCGAGGATGCGGCTTTTGTTCGATTTCGAACTGAACGTCTCCTGCAAGAACTCCAGGCATCTGGTCTCCCTCTCCTCGGAAATCAATCTTGTGGCCGTTCTTGACCCCTTTATCGACGTGCACATGAAGAACCTTTCGTTCGACGACGGTTTTCTTGCCGTGGCATCGCTTGCATCGGTCTTTGTCCCGAATGATCTCGCCTTCTCCCTGGCAATCTGGGCACACCGTCTGGAATCGTTGGATCATCGGCCCCATTTGGCGCATCATAGTCTTCATCCCAGCGCCATTGCAGCCAGAGCATTGTTTTACGGCCCCTTCTTTCCCACCACGGCCATCACATGTCGGACAGATGACGGATTTTTGTAGGGCAAGCTTTGAGACCTTTCCTCGGTAGATGTCCTCCAACGACACTTTGTGGACGTGGTGAATAGTTCGTGCTTTCTTTGGGCCTTGTTCGCGCATACCGCCGCCGAACATTCCACCGAAGGCTCCACCACCTCCACCGAAGAATTGGGCGAACAAGTCCTCGGCTGCCATGCCTCCTCCGGCTCCACCTTGCTCTAAGCCCTCTTCGCCATACTGATCGTATATCTGACGCTTTTGAGGATCTGAGAGTGCTTCATAGGCGCGAGATAGGTCCTTGAACTTTTCGGCAGCCTCTGGATTGTGGGCATTTTTATCTGTAAGAGCGGGTTTTAGTCTTACGTATCTGATCATGCCCAGAATATCATGTACCTGGATGATGCTTGAGTGCTCCCTTCTTGTACGCTGTCTTCAGCTCGGCTTCTGTGGCCGAAGGTCCCACCTGTTCAAGTAATGAGCGATGTACCACTTGGAATATACGGCTCTGTAAAATAGTGGCTTACCCCCAGAATATCATAGAACTTGGTCTCTTTGACCATGGTGTCGTTGGTGAGAAGGACACGAGGTGATCAAAAATCGTGAAATAATTTTCCAAGGTTGATGTTATCGCTGAGTGTCGGGTTTTAAGACGTCACCGAGGTTTTGAGATCTGCTGGAGTCGAAGTCAGTGAGAAAAAGAACGGTTGCTTTTAATGATCTTCAGTTGCTGTGAAGGTTGACAGACCTAGGAAAGTGTCTTAACTGTAAGACGTACCTCGTTAAGAAGATAGAGAGTGCTCAGAAGATTGAGGTATGGATAAGGAGTTAATCAGGGCTTCGAGAAAGTGAATCCGACACTTCTGTACTTGTGTGTTATGAATCTGCGTGTTGTTCCGAAGGAAACAGCTCGAAAGGCTTCAGAAGATTGAATCGAGAGACTTTGAAGACCCTGAACGTGCAGATTTCGCCGCGATTCTAAGCGTTTCTCTAAGCCTTACAGCTGCCTAGCTCCGCCTTGCAAACTCGGGCAATCCAATCGTTCCTTACGGCTGATTACCTTATTACTGGATTAGAAATGAGTGATACATTATTCACTGCTGACTTCAGCATGTGTTGTTTTGCTACGGGCACAAATGTGGGAGGACTGAGTCGAAAGAAATCTAGCCTCAGCGACTATTAATACACCGGGACGCTAATTTAGAGCAAGTAAAGTATTCAGCGCGCGATAAAGTACCGACATCCCGTCACGTCAACAGTTAAGGTATGGCGCATATTGGGGGAAGTCATCTTGCTCCAAGATTGAAGCAAACATAATCACCAGCATGGACTCAGATCCAGGATTCGTCGCTGCTGTAGAAGAAGCAAAGGCAGGATTCGAGGAAGGAGGAGTCCCAATAGGCGCCTGTCTAGTTTCAAAGGAGGGGAAGATTCTTGGTAGAGGCCACAACATGCGAGTGCAGAAAGGGAGTGCAACCCTACATGTAGGCCTTTCTAAGACTAGAGCCTAGATGCGAGCTCTGATGGGTTTCTTTTACTAAGGCAGAAATCTCGACTCTGGAAAACACCGGCAGGCTTCCCGCTTCTGCGTACAAAGGTGCTACGATGTACACCTCTTTATCGCCATGTGATATGTGCACCGGCGCCTGTGTGTTGTACAAGGTTGCTCGGGTTGTGATTGGGGAGAACAAAACCTTCGTTGGAGGTGAGGCATATCTCAAGCAGCGAGGAATCGAAGTCATCGTGCTGGAGAACCAAGAGTGCCAGCACCTGATGAGCAAGTTTATTAAAGAGAAGCCTGGCGTCTGGTAAGCCTAACCAAACGTACTGTACTTTATAATGCAGCCAGAACACTGAAAGAATTACAGGTATGAAGACATTGGAGAATAAGCACAGGACGCTCTCAAATGCCCCTCAATGCTATGCTGTTTCTTTCGCATGGATGCGTGATGCGTGTTTCATTACCATTGCTCATAACTTTGGTGCGCCTGCGACACGGTGTATCTCTTCAAAGAAGAACTTTAGGTCGTCTGGGTCAACTCCCGGTTGAACACCTGGGTCTCTTGTCAGCCTCTACTAGACTGTAAGATCCTTGACGGTCTACTCACCATGCCCAAGATTCGCAACCCAGCCTTGTTTCCCACCTCCGAACCCCTTCACCATCTCTTCAACAGCCGCAGTGATAGTTTCTTTACCCCCATACAACACGCCAGGATCCATATTTCCTTGCAATGCCACTCGACCCTTGGCAATTTCCATGGCCTGTGCTGGGTCTTGCAGCCAATCGAGACCGACAACTTGATACCCCGAATCACATAGCTCGTCTAGAGCGTACCATGCGCCTTTGGCAAAAACGACCATCGGTACGGGTTCCAAGTTCATTGCTTGAAGTTGTCCAGGAAGTTGCTTCGAAATGTAGCGTAAATATGGAAGCGAGAACTCTCTAAAGGCAGTCGGCGACAGCTCTGCCGCCCAAGAGTCAAAGACCTGCACAATCTGTGCTCCAGCTTTGACCTGAAATGCCAAATACTGCACACACAGCTGAGCTATCTTCTGTAACAATTTCTTGCTCTCACTAGGGTATTTGTAAACCCACGTCTTCGACTGCACAAACATTTTGCTTCCTCCTCCTTCGACCATGTAGCACAGTAATGTCCATGGTGCACCGCAAAAGCCGAATAGAGGTACTCGCCCGTTCAGTTTCTGTCTTGTCATTATAATGGCCTGGTATACGTAGGCCAGTTCTTTCTCTACATCCACACGCTTCGATATCAGATCTTGGTACTGCCCGTCCGTAGGAGCCTTTAGAGGTTTCGGAAAATGGGGCCCTTTGCCGTCCAGCATCTCTACCGCCATGCCCATTGCCTGCGGTATGACCAGTATGTCGGAGAATATAATGGCGGCATCAATGAGGCCATCGTAACGGTCGATGGGTTGAAGGGTAAGGGTGGAGGCGATTTCCGGGCTCCGGCAGCATGCGAAAAAGTCATGGAACAATTTGGCTTCGTGGTACTCTGGGAGGTATCTCCCGGCTGCTGTTCCTTAGCAAGAATCCTCACGTCCATGAGTTCGATTGTTACCCTGGCGCATCACCCATATTGGTGGTCGTTCCACGCGTTCGCCTGCTCGACCTGTAAGCTTACGGATGGCTCTGGACCATTTGCGAGTATACCTCTTACCGCCCTTAGTAGTAGATCGTTCTGTAGAGGCGCAAAATTCGACATCGATGTTGTGTTTCAGAACATTACACAATGATCTGTACCTTAATATAGGTCGTACTTCGAATGAATATGTGCCCGGGCCCGAGCCTATATCGGACCTACTTTGAGCGCCGCTTTAAGTGACAGGGGATCTGTGGTATGAGATATCGTTTCCCATCTCATTCTACTAGATGTCCCATGACTTTTTCTCTCTACACACTGCCTAGCATAGCAAAGTCGAATCCAATACATTAGTCAGGGGAAACCATACTTATCGGGCATCCTCCATTGACAAGACCGATAGCGCAGATCCCTTTGAAGAGAATGAAGCACCCCTGAAGCTGGCTCATGCAAGAAATGTCCAACGATCGATCCGAATTTAACTCGATTAACCCTGGAGCCCAGTCTCATATCTCGACACAGCTCCCTGCTACATCGTAATTGTGTGCGCGACTGCGAGAAATAACGGCTGATGAGCTAAGTATACCCTGTAAGACCAGGGGAGGTTCCCTGCGATTTCTTGTCTCGATCGAGCGGAGGTTTCCACTACGTCTTTGTGTTATCGTGTGACGAAATAGAGTATACGCTCTTCTGTTTCGAGCGCTATTATTGCTGCTTATCAAAGGTGGGTGTCGCTTCCCTCCTTACGCAGCTGGCTCATTTGCGGAAGGGGAGTTTCTTGGTAGGAGCCAGGGGTGCAAAAGTCGGGCGTAGAGGGTGCGTGTAGCATGGCGAAGGTCCTGAACTCCCCTAAACAGATACGATAAGTCGATTCTACTCTAATTGACCAGCGTAAAGGTGTGCATAACACAAGGGTCGTAGGTCTCAGGACTGTCAGAGTCTTTGAAGATCCACCTATAAGGACTTGAGAATCTCCAGATCTTTCATGCATATATATGTTCTTCCGTTCCTGATGCTTTGTCCTGCTCAAGCTATCTAAAATGTGCGCTCGACTCTCATTTAGCTATTATTCCCTTTCTGGAAAATTTTCTGTATATGTAAAAGGAACGCGACATTAAACATTACCCAACCAGCTTGACAATGATGATGCCAATTGACGAACGACAACAAGCACGACGCAAATCGTTATACGTATCTCGTAAGCGACCACCCCTCGATCCGTTCATGCCCTGCCTTACATGCCTTACAACAGTACTGTCGCCGCCGCCACGGCTCCCACAAACGCCCACACAATCCTCTCGATTCTTTTATGATCTGTCCCCGCACTGTCACTCGTCGCAGTCGCCACGCCCGCATCTACCGCCACCTTTGGCGCCGGGTTATCCGCGCTCCACTCCACGCCCGCCGTCGAAGCGTTGGTCTTATCGCTAATGAAAATGGCAACGCTAGTGACAGTCTCGGTGTCCTCATGGGGATCCTTGAGTCGCAGTTCGCAGGGGCTGTACTGTTTGTATGGTGCAAGGGCGAGGGAGTACGACGGGAGGGAGGGGGTGGGGGACGTGGTTACATCGTGGGTGTACGATGAGGGATTCTGATAATCTAGCAGGAGAAGAATTTGACGTGCGTCAGCTAATGGCTTATCCAAGAATGATAATGGACGATAGTAGAGGGGAAAGAGCAAGAGAGTAAATAATGTACACACAGATGAAGCTACTCGAATCATTTCGATGCCAGCACACTATCTGCAGCACAGGCGCATGCTGCAATCCGTTTGCGACCCAAGACACGTCGATGGTGTCTTTGTACGAGGCTTGAATCCCGCTGCCATAGTGATCCGGGAAGGTCGGATAGGTGAAGTTGTAAAGGGGGAGGACGGTCGAGGTTGACGATGCGGGGAGAGCAGATTCGGTCGTGGTTTGAGAGGAAGCGAGGTGGAGGCAGTGGAGGAGGGTGAGGATGAGGATGAAGGTGGAGGAGGGGAAGAAGTGGTGAGGAATTGGCATGGGCATGGGCATCGTGGATGTCTGTAAGTGTCTCTTTCCCCAGGTGTGGAATACTAATGAACAAAAGGTTCATCGGCGGAATCGCGTGTTGCTTCACCCCCCACTCAGCCAGTCCGTTCGCTCAACGGGGCCACACGGACGCCTGTACGAGGTCCCCATGTTTGTGTGGGGGCTACATGTCTTTGTACATAGCTTGTACAACCCAACCAATTGGGCTGGCGACATGATGCCAGGTAAGTACATCATTATCCATGATTGGAAAACTTATCTTCCCAGTAGATTGAGAAGGCTAAAGACGCAGCTTGAACGCAAGTGTATTGGAAAAAACATGGACAATGATAGCGGACTTTATGACTTGTGAGATTCCGATATTTACCCGAGGTTCTGTCCGCCCCCAGACTTGAACCTTCTTTATGACTTTGACCATTTTGGGGGTTTGATAAACTGTATTAAGGCCGAGCTAAAGGCGCTTTTCCTCAGTAATGAATGCACTTCATTTACAGCCTGGGGTTTTGATCTTAAAACTATTGTAAAATGCTTCTAAATAAAAATGAAATTGAAAATGCATATTATTTTAAATGACTTTAATTCTACGATAAAATGTCTCTCTCTCGTTGTCGTGATCTCAAGGATTTTACGTATTTGGAATTCCTGGATTTTAGCGGCTAAGGTAGGTACTATTTATTGTGTCACCCCTAAGCCAATCGTATTCTCCATCTCTCATATCTCTTCGCTAAAACGTACCTTTTTTTTCTCGACTTTCAAGCGAATCCATCAAGAAGTTTAGGCGAGGAGGCGTTATTGTAGGTAGGGCTGAGCGTTGGGAGATTTTCTAAATCTTCTCAACCTCGCATACTTGAGGCCAACTTGAATAATGGAAAAAGAAGTCTATAAAATTGTAGTGTTCATTGTGCGCTCTGAGTGGATGCTACCTTATCGGCTGGCGGAGGCGGAAATCCATCGAGGAAAGCCGTTGGTACCAAGACACTTGTACACCAATGGCATAATGACAAGTTTTGATCAGGTATCGGCGAGTCCAGAATTATGTCGAAGAGTAGAAATGTGATCTAGACTGCTCTTATCATTCAGGACTTCCTAAAGCTCTCTGAGGCATTCCGTCACGGGGGCTGGTTGAGGAAGCTCGAAGTGTGATTGAAAATCAACCTTGCGGAACGGCCCCTCAAATGTCAGGGGCCGTCCTCTGACAGTCAATCAGATTCAGTCTCACAGGCACGACCCGGTAAGCTTTTCACTATTCATAGGCCCACACGACCAGAGCACATATTGTCTATTCTATACTTTACAAGAAACGTGAAACGTGAAAGGTGGAAGGTGGAAGGTGGAAGCTATAGCTTTCGTTGTACCTACACATCTGTTTCATTTTCGGATCCCCGCTTTCTGAGGCTTTCCAGGCCGTAAAGTAGCTCCGTAAGTGACTTTCCATTAGCTGTTCCTATTCCGGGGGCACGCAGATTCCTTCCTGCGCATTCTCTCGTAGCTGCAACAAGATTGGCCTGCAAAGCTTCATTCACCTGCCAGGTCCTGGACTCCGTAACGTAACTTAGAGAGCCGACGGGTGGATTTAATTTGCCAATGTCCGCGGAGGCGTCCGTCGAAAAGGGCTGGTGAAAGGTGTCCATAGAATAGACAACGGAAGACTGGTTGCGAAGCAGTGCCAAATCAATCACGTTGCTTGGCGTCTGAATGGTTGCATCGAATTGCAATTCACCCATTTCTCCCAATGTGAAAGTGAAGAGCGCAGGAACCCTGAATAAGTTAGCCGGTCATATCTCCACTGCCCTTAAACTAATTTACCCTTCGCAGACAACTATAATCTCAACCCGCGGATGGCCAGATGGCTCTTTGAAAGTTTCGAGAGCTTGAATGTTTGAGACACATGTTCTAAGCGTACTGTCTACTTCATTCTCCGTGTCCTTGATACCTGCAGAGCCGTTGATAACACTTCCGGCTCCAGAGTGACTATTCGTGAGGCTGGCAACCAGACCCTTCAATTCAAACCGCTGTAACATCTTTCCGGCGGACCAGTCCCACGATATCAAGTAGTTATCACCTCCGCCCGATATTAAAAGATGAGGGTAGGCTGGTGGCACGCACAGCTTGGTGATAAACTCTGTATGACCGAGACAGTATCCCTCAATTATGTGTGCTTGGGGAATCCCACGTGAGATACGAATGTGCTCATCGCGGTCTGACGTTAGTATGTAGTTCCGGAGCTTATGTGAGGGCCAGGCTAGATTTACGCACGCAACGTCCGTTAGAAGAGAAACATGGCCTAACAGAAGTTTATGGTCAAAGTTCAAAGCCTTCCTTTCTGCTTTGAGGTTATTTGATTTTTGCTGCTGCCGCAATGCATCCTGGTTTCTTTTAGTATGTACGGTAAGAGAAGTTGCAGACGGAGCAAAAGGCTTCTGCTTCTGCTTGTGACTATTCGTACCGCTGTTGCCGTTGGCGTCAGTGCTATTTACAGACTCAGTTTCATATGCTTGGCCCGCAAGTGGCAACGAGTAGACGTCCCCGAATTTATCAGCGCACAAGATCGTGGAGTCATCAGGCGTCAAGACTATGGCACATGGTCGCTTTGGCATGACTCTGAACCCGCATTAGTGGATATTGTAAGGTGGCCACCAAGTACTACCTCACCTTTCACTGAGCTGCGTTAGAGTGCCATCTGCTGCCAAGTTGAATACCCTAATGCATTTGTCTTCACCCGTCACGGCAACAATGTGTTGACCGTTGGAGGTGCCAGCTAGCTTGATGATTGGTGGTTTAGAAGGCTGCTGCGGTCTTAACGACTCGCAATTGTCGCTGTTTCCGGCTACCACGATCTCCGCTGAGGAGCTGCCAGACTCATCTCTTGCTAAGGACAATTTTGGACGCTTCAGGGACCGGTTAGATTCATCTTGAGAAGAGCTCTTCGGATAGAACGCTCCCAACTCGTTGTCGCTTTTCTGGCTAAACGACTGAGTCTGCGCATCTTTCTCAAGAGATGGCCATGAAGAAAGATATCTCCAATCCTTGGCGCTAAACGTGTGAATACAGCAACCAGATGCACCAACTAAAATGTCGGTTTCGAATTGACTAGCTCGCTGGCAGTAATATAAGCACTGATACGGATGCGACATAGTAAGTGTTCGATCGCAGGAGTGTTGTCATTTTGATTTTTCTTGTGCTAAGAAACTGCAGATTTCGTCGATTGAGGAAGTACGCGCTAATTATTTGGCGCGTGAAGCGCAAGCGAGAAGAGCCCACAGCACCATTTTGAACAGACTCCGAAGCAATCGCACATTCATCACCACTTGACCCTTAAATATCCTATCCTCAAATAAGAAGATATGGGGGGCAAAACCAGCAATAAAGCAGCCTACTTTGATAAGCTCAAGGGGCTCCTCGAAGAGTACGTCGCGTTGCCCAATGGACGAAGGTAGAAAGCTCATTACAGATCAGGTACAAGTCGATTTTTATTGTTACCGTCGACAATGTCAGCTCTCAACAGATGCATAAAATTCGTAAGAGTCTGAGGTCCGAGGGGGAAGTTCAAGGGGTAGTGCTTATGGGCAAAAACACCATGGTACGTTGCAGCAATAAACAGACTTATAGATGCGGGCAGCTCGGCATTGTACGATCAGTGCGCTGACGGTATACACCTTAGGTTCGAAGGGCCATAAAAGGCTTCATCGGCGATTTCCCGGAGTACGAGCGTCTGCTTCCCCACGTTAAAGGTACCCCCCCCGGTCAACTCCAGTCCAACCCGCTCAGTGCTGACAGATAGTAGGCAACGTGGGTTTCATCTTCACCAATGCGGACCTCAACAAGACCCGTGATGTGATTCTGGCCGAGAAGGTCGCAGCTCCTGCTAGAGCCGGCGCTGTCGCTCCTTTGGATGTCTATGTGCCTGCAGGCAATACTGGAATGGAACCCGGCAAAACCGCTTTCTTCCAAGCGCTCGGTGTCCCCACAAAGATTGCTCGTGGTACTATCGAAATCACAGCAGATTTGAAGCTCGTCGAAGCCGGAAGCAAAGTCGGAGCGTCTGAAGCTACGCTATTGAACATGCTCAACATCTCGCCGTTTACCTACGGCATGAGCATTGCGCAAATCTACGACGGCGGCCAGACTTTCAGTCCCTCGGTGCTTGACATCAAAGAGGAACAACTGCTTAAGGCGTTCAGCTCCGCAATAGCAACGATCACCCAGATCTCCCTTGCCGCAAACTTCCCCACGCTACCATCCATCATACACAGCCTCATAAACGGTTACAAGAAGGTACTAGCAGTTGCGGTCGAAACAGACTACAGCTGGGAAGGGATCAGTGAACTCAAGGACCGCATCGCCAACCCTGATGCCTATGCAGCCGCAGCACCTGCAGCGACAACAGACGCTGAGCCTGACAAGCCTGCTGAGGCTGCAGATGAAAAACCGGAAGAACCCGAGGAAGAGAGTGGTGACGAAGGTATGATACTGAAGCCCAAGTCAAGTGTTTATCTACTAATGTTTTTGCAGGATTTGGGGGTCTCTTTGACTAGATCATGTAGCAATGCCGTTATAGCAGCCGAGAAGCAACTAAGACATGACGATACTTCTGCAATTTGCCCAAACCGGTGTTCTGCATGATTCTGTTCGCGTCTATCTCTAATTTCAGGGTCATATTTTCCCAGCACGACTCGGCACAAGGGATGCCATGGCTCCGCTCAATGTAAGCCTCACCTTTTCTATCATACCATGTTCATTGGCGAAGGATTATTTACTTTTTAACCCTGATCTCCATGACGAGACATCAAAACAACAACAACACTCTAATTTTTTAATGACGCCTTCCAAATTCTACTGCTCAGTATTTAGTTGTACTCTCAACGCCCCTTGGCTGACACTTGCGTCTATCGGTTATAGCTCAAGTCAATCCGCAACAAAAAAAGCATATCGATCCCTCACTCCATGGCCGAAGGCCTGGTCTCATCTCTCATGAACGACACGTGCTTGACTAACATATGCCTATGACAGCTTCAAATGAAAGTAACCGAAGGGTGCCTACTCCACATCGTTGTAAGCTCTTTGAGTTATTTCTTCCCATTGGCCCCAACATGCTTCCAATGTCTGTCTCCAATTCAGCTGGATTGCACCTCGAGAGTCGGAGAAAATTAATGTTCGGTCAAGGAAGACTTGTCCCGAAAAGAATGTCGAGTAGGAAAACGGTAGAGTATCAGCTTTCGCTTTGACCCGACACCACTCTCGTCTTGGTCATGACTCGAAGCATGGCTAGCAGTGCTGGTTTTCATTATCATATGTCGCTCCCTCATCTTGGCCCTCTGGTGTCAAACGCTCACAAACAGCACTTGAATCTCCAAATATGTTCGATTCCAGAATCGTAATGTATCACAAGCAGCTGACCGTGACCCTTGCACCGACCTCCTCTCTCTCTCTATGAACGGGCATAACATCGGTGCCTACAATCTGGCTCTCTTCCCCCACGAGGAAAATCCTAAAAACAATATACTGTCCAATACTCGCGATTTGCTCCTTTGCATCTATTTTGATGAGAGGCCTGACCCCGCAGACCACGATTTCGAAGACTGTGAAATAGTGGCGAAGTTTACGGTGGTTCGTTGGAGCGACATTGAGACCTTGCGTGAAGGTATCGGAACCTTGTTTGTAATTGATTCAAACCCGGAAGATAACGGAACGTTTCAGACGCTCCGAGCACTGTGCCCTGAACTCTGCGGTCAAGTTCATAGCTTGCACTGTCCAGCGGAAGGCGCGCTTTGTAAAGGCCAGGATCCGGTGGTTAGGCGCTGGCTTTTGGACTGATCATAAACCATTCCGTTCGACAATGTGTGGGGAGATTTCGTTACAACACAGTGTTGGCAGGCTTTTGTCATAAAATCATTGCTCCTTCCTCCCTACTAAATCGAGAAAATCATTTGTGGATTGAAGAATCAATCATACACCATCTCACCAAATTCATATTTATATCATTTTCATCACTTTTATTGGATGTGCCCCCAAGTCAGGCTCATCCTGACTGATAGGTTGTCGATGAGGCTCTAGTACCAGCAAGCATCCTTATACTATCTCGATTAGAACGAGTAAAAAAGCCAATCGTGTAGTCAGCCGAGAGGAACCCGTTTCCATGTAGTTGTGTAGATATGCACTCAGCAGGAATTCCTTGAACGCATTCATTACTCCCCCAACCCTCACAGTCGTCGATCGACAGTAGAGCACGATGGTAGTTCTGCCATCTCTCACGGTCTACAGCTGATGCCGCAGTCTCTGTATTTGACCCCTTGCGGTTAATAGAACTACCCAATTAGGATTGTCCTGATTGGGAAATAATGGCACGCCGCCAGTCTGATCAGCCGCGGTCCATCTTGTCAACCTTGGATACGATAATACCTATATCCAGCTGCCTGAATTTCAGCGGTTCCAAAGCTGTCCAAGATCTTTGGCTGTGATACACCACCAACTATGCTCCCAAAGCCCCATGTTACTTCCATCGCCAATACGATGAACATATAACAAGCAACATCTGAAATAATATACACCTGATCCTCACGCCCACATAACCACACAAAAGAAAGAAAAATGCAATCCCTCTACCCCCACCTCGGCGTCACCAACCCTTTCGACCCAACCTCCCGCCTCACAACCTCCTGGCTCCTCCCCCCCTACCCCCTCGCGCTCCTCCGCCTCCTCCTCTCCCTCTACGCCTTCGCAACAACCTTCACAATATTCGGCTACAACGACGCCCACGGCCTCGCCGCCGCCTCCCGCGCCTCCTTCTCCTTCTTCACAAGCCTCACGTACTGGGGCCTGGCGTTCTATTTCCTCTTTGCGTCCCTGCATACGTTTTCGTACGCGTGGAGGGGCGGGGAGGCGTGGTTGGTCCGGTGGCCAAGGGCGCTACAGGCGGCGCATACGGTGTTTTATACGACGGTGGTTACGTTTCCGTTTTTGGTGACGGTGGTGTTTTGGGGGGTGTTGTTTCGGGGGCCGTGGTTTGGGGTTGTGGAGGTTGGGTGGGCGAATGTGGGGTTTTCTTTTCTCTTTTGGCTTTTGGCTTTACTTTGTAAGGGGAGTTGTCTGTGGCTGATATAGACCGTTTCTTTTGTTCCCAACAGGTGTCCCAACACGCGCTCAACAGCCTCTTCGCCCTCGTCGAAATCATCATACCCCGAACCGGTCCTCCGCCGCCATTGCATCTGGTCTTTCTCATAATCTTGCTCGCGCTATATCTCGCTCTCGCCTACATCACGCATGCCACGGAGGGTTTCTACCCGTACTCGTTCCTCGACACGAGCAAAGGCAGCGGCCGTGTGGCCGGGTACTGTTTTGGCATCTTGGCGGCTATCTGCGTCATCTTTGGCGTCGTTTGGGGGTTGATTTGGCTCAGACATTGGGCGACGCGGAAGCTGGGGTTTGAAGGCAAGTTTGCGGGTCCGCGGCGGAAAGGGAATGGGTTGGATGCGGGAGAGAGGGATGTGGAGGTGGTGGAGATGCAAGGGGAGTCCAAGTAGAGGGGATACTAATTTGACAGAGTGTGTGATTATATACATTCAGAGGTTGAGGTCCCCAAATGCCTAGCTGATGTTATAGGATAACAGAAGATGATATACCTGGCGAGAGAATATGGTTGCATCAATGAAGCCACAACCTTTCGCCGGAATTATCAATTGCCATCTCATTGACCTCCTCAACTAAGCCGTACCGCATGAGTTCGTGCCGATTCCGCTCGAGTCGTTTGCGAGACGGAGAGACCGAGCATGCCCGCCTTCCCCCCACAAAAAGAAAACTTGACAACCTTGGAAAGAGAACTGCTCTTGCTGTATGCACAGCAGACGAAGACGGCTAGCGATGACAAATTCGGCATGAACCCTATCGTGCACGCTCATCCCAGTTCCGTTGGTCCTTCCGTCGATATCAAACATATGTGTCCCACCTTCGCGTTGTTCTTCTTCGTCAAAACTTCACCGTGATTCCATATGCAAAATAATTCGACAGGAAAACTTGTGAAACAGAATCGGTATATGTATTTAGAGACTTGCAACAGTAGCAATGGTCGGTTTGTGAGAAAGGTAGGAAAGGTTTTTATCATGTCAGGTTTGATACGAGAGGAGGATTCGGTAGTCAAAACACGCATGAAATCTTTTGATAGAGAATGATAAGCAAGAAACATTAAACCAGTAGCGCGGTTCAAGTGCTTTTTACAAAGATGAGATGAGATGGTGGGTTTAGGTTGATACCTTTCAGATTTCATGGAGTTGAGAGGATTCCGAGTCTCAAGCTGCCATTCTTCAACGATTCATCTGCCAGATCACATTAGAAGCATTAACACGACTACCGCATCCAAGGTGGAGAGCCTTTAAGTAATTCCAATTTCGGAACCAATCGTACGAATCCTGCTTTCCCTTCCTCCTCTATACATCTGCAACTCTAGTAGTCGACAGAGGCAGGCATCTCACGCACGTCATTCTTGGCTTGGGAATTCTAGGGTCGATGAAAACAGGCTGCTTGATTTCGGATGTTTTTCAGACAGGCCGGTGCTGGTGGAACCTCCTGGGCTCAGCAATTCAATATACCTTGAGGGTTTTCTCACAGATATGGCCCGGGCCTCCCCCCCTTGCGGCACTTCTGGGCCAATAAGCCATATTCGCGAAGATCACAAGCTGGTTTCTCGTTGTGCGCTGGGAGAGGGGAACGATAGACCAAGGAAGTCTTCAAGTTGCTTTGCTGTGCCATGCTGAGCAGTGCTCCGAGTGTGTGCCAGAGGCGTCGGACTGTCCTGGTCTCTGTCCCGAATATCTATTCCCTCCACTGCTTGCAGCAATGGCAGCTCATCCACACTGCCATATCCTGCAGGACAGTATAGCATAGTGCGGCCGCTGTGATCTCTGTGATTGACCTCCATTAGGCCAGAGTCAATGTGTGTCGAGAAGGTCCTCTCGTTGGGTGATCCAAATGCCCATGACAACAGGGCCTTATCTGAGTCGTCTTCCTCGTCTATCTCGTGCTTGATCAGCATACTGATCACCTATTCAAGCCCACGCCCAGTAGTCCAAGGTAAAGGAATTGAGCCCTGTATCGTCTTTGCAGGAGCTGAAGACAATTAGCTTCTTGCTATTAGCTGGCTGCCGAATCACACTCGTATGCCTGAGCTCAGCTGCCCGAGAAAGAGGCGTCCGGCGAGACTTGTCTGCGTATTCGAGGACATCTTCTCCCAGCCGTCCAGTACCATGCCTTGGCTAGGATGTCACTATCTTCCATTTATGCTCGGCTAGTTAATTGCATATGAGGACCGAAGTGGTCAAAGTAGCAAGAGATTACGAGCGGATTGAAATCGGAAGGGTATGGCAGGTCGATTTCGCAATTATTCCAGTAGTACCGGAGCCAATTGGCAAAAAACTGGTATCGGTTCTGCTTACTGGGTAAGAGCACGGCGGCCTTCTTTGTGCGTTCGCTCAGCAAAAGCCCGCCGCTGGCGTAGTGTCTGGGCCAGTATCTCGCTGCATTATCAAATAGTGCCTAGTTCCGAGCAGGATCACAATAAGTTTTGGCCACCATTTCTTGGGGCTCCCCGTGTGAGCTCGATAGAAGCGATTGGCAGGCGCCGTCGACAGGACTCGGAGATGGATTTTGTACTTATCGGGAGCGTGAATAAGTCTATCATGTTGCCTAGAAATATGCCGACCTCTGTGCGGCGTATCGAAGAACAGTATAGCAATCTAATTCGAAATCATATCATGATATGCTGTATCTTCTTCCACCATGATCAATGCCCGCTTGCAGACGATACCTCCGAGTCTCTAAGAAACAAAGATGATCAAGCACTGCTCGTTGACGATTCGACGACTTCCAAGATGCCCAAGCAGCTTTCTCGCCTAGTCAGATATTCTTTTCTTGCTCTAGAACGTGCTGCAGATTCGATGAGACGAATAGCCATAGGAGAGAGAAGATGCGCGCTCCGGGAATGTCATCAAGCACGTATCCACAGAATCAGCCAGAGGCTCAGAGTCTCACCTTCTGTCTTGATCTTATACTAATCTCCCCTCAGGCCGTGATTGGAATGGCGATGATGTCCACGCCAAAGCGATCTCTGCCTGATCCGCTGCTCTTTGGCAGCCCATCGCTGATCAGGAAAAGGCCTTCCTCGCTGCTCGCTCCTTTTCGGCTAGTAGGTTCGGTCCGCTCGCTGTCTGTTTACATGACGGATATATCAGGTGTAGCGTTGGAGGTCTTTCTTGTTTCTCAATGCTGGCTGTCCTCTTGCAAAATCGCCTTTTTGAATGGACTTCCACATGATCACCATGTTCGATAGGAGATGGGTACGATGTCGAGTTTACTTCGCGACCTTCAGCCTGTTGAATTCGGGGTAACTTCCACCCCGATCTGCCCAAAATGTAGATAGCAAAGGGTCAAATCACTGCTAAATACGGGCATCTAGCATTTTCCTTTCTATATTATGCTAATACTGCATCAAATGCATCAATGAGTCCCTTTCTTACGTGAAACACCACCTTTCAATGATAAATCACGACCGCCGATGCAAAATCCCTCTAGATCTACATCCATTGCCCACTCCCCAAGAATCCTCAACGCAAAGGTCCCAACTTGCGATATTTGGAGAAGAATCAAGGTACCTTATTTCAATCAGCAAACCAACCAACCAACCAACTAATCCCAATCGAGCTTCTCCCTTTTCCCTTTCCCCCAACACCCCGTGAGCTTCGAAATCCGTACTCGACCTTATGTCCTTTCTTACCTACTTGAATTATTCAAGTAACCTATTAAGACTTGGTAGAGACAGGTAGGGTACTTTATATTTCCCGTCTTTTCCGACCCTGCCTGAACTTAAGTTCATACGTAGGTAAGGCATGAACACAATTATCTTAATTTCCCGTCCAGGGCTCGCTTTCGCGAGAGAGATGGATGGATGTTATTGTTCGTCGAGATGGATTGAATTCGTAGCTTTGGTTTAATCAAGCATACAATCTTAAAAGGCAAGGGAATGGAATAGAACAGTCTGAACTGAGACGAGATGAAATGAGACGAAAAGCAAGGAAAGGAGAACACGCCCGACGTATGTGCCAGACTTATGTTAATAACCCACTAACCCCAATCCAGGTTTCACCCCCCGTGAGCATCGAACTCCGTGCCCAAAAAAAGGGCGTTTTTCGCTTTGCCCCATTTACCCCTCCTTTCCCACTTTCCCCTTCTCCCCCTAGCACCCTACCTTACTTAACCTTCCCTTACAACCCACGCCCCACGGCCCACGGCCCTACCTTATTCCGCCCCCACCCCATCACACCAGCAACAACACCTCGCGATCGATCGCGAGCGCAACAGCACCAGTACGCTATACCCGCATAGGAAAAGCTTGGAAAAGAAAAAAAAAAAAGGGCGGGTGGGTGCATGTCGGGGTTTCGGGCAAAAGTGGAAAAGGGAAGGGTGGCCTCGACTAAAGGTACCTTGGCGTAATGCAGGGATAAGCGCCGCTGACGACATTTGCGCATTTTGTTTGAAAGGTGCATGCGGGAAGGAAGAGGGATGGAGGGATGGAGGGATGACGATGGTGGGTGTGTGTGTGTGGAGGAGGCGCTTTTTGGGTGTGGTGTGGAGATGTGCGTGGGGTAACGGAGAGAGGGAAGGTAAAGTAGGTAGGTTTGAGATGGGATGGGATGGGAGCATGTGGACATGTGCCATTAAAGATGAAAGATGAAAAATGTCCCGGCACGTGTGGAAACATGTCAAAAAGCACGAGATGCAGGCAAAAGATCCGTGGTAGAAGAATTAATGTTTTGAAAAGTTAATACGTAGATGCTATCTAAAAACGCAGAATGCCATCGCCATAGCGAATGTGGGTATATCGGCTCTCTCTTCAATGGAATATCATACACTGCTCTTTTTCCGTTCCCTCTCGTCTAAGTTGCCTTTTTGTTTTCCCTGGACGCCACGCTTGTAGAACCCGAAAGGATGGTAAAGACGGTGTGTTGCCTTTTTCGAGGTTTATTGTACAGCTTCGGAATAAAAAGATGCATTCAATTTTGCTCGGGCGGGATGACGGCTCCGGCGGTGCAACGCTGGAGCTTGGTGATGATGGTATGCTGTGGTGGGGTTGATGCAGTATTACCAAATGGAAACCCCGAGGACAAGATTCGTATTATGGTCCAGCTCCTTGGGTTTTTCACTTCTCAGACGTCCATGACCCTTCTGGCGATCCGTGATCGGATGCGCGATCGCTCTTGTGAACCTTGCGGTGTCTTCTCAAATTGGAGACAACGGAGAAATGACGGCCGCAGCCATCAGCTTCACAGGCATAGGGTTTCTCGCCCGTGTGGCTGTACATGTGTGTCTGAAGAGAGCTTGGGCGAGTGAAGCGCTTGTCGCAGACCTTGCACTTGTGCTTCTTCTGTGTAGAGGAAGACACCTTGGAGTTGAACTGTCCCATCATGGACTGAGGCGCCGGCAGCGCGTTGTTACCGACCAGACCGGACGGTCTGGGTAGCGTACGCGAATTGACCGATTCCATGTCCGAATTGGAGCCATAGTCGGAGACGGAGGAAGCGACGGAGCCGCTGTAGTACGATGGATTGTAGCTGCCGTCTGAGATGGAAGAGTGCGAAGAATGGGTCGAAGGGAACCCATATCCTTCACTGGATGATGCTCTATCACTCCTTGCACCGTAAATGTTTCTTGGTGTGGTGAGGTCTTGGCTCCGGGCGACCATGCCCCGAGAAGCATCGAGAGCGTCGGTGTACGAGGGCTGCGACTGTGATGATGAGGACACTGAGCTGCTGCGGCGAAATCAGTCGAATGTCGCAAGATTGTTGCGTTTGAGACGAAAGTACTTACGATTGAGACAACCGCCTGATTTCGTCCGATTGTTGTGGTTGCGCGAGGGTGCCGTAGGACCCTACGTATGGCGCGGACGTAGGAGCATAAGAACCGATTGAAGAAGGCGGACCAGAGTATCCTTGCTCATATGTGGATCGAGGAAACTCGGGCTTGAGAAGGTCTTGCGACATATCTAGCAGATTGGACGACGCGAAGGGTGTGTAACCATTGGTGGCGGGCATGGATGGTGCGCTTGCGGGTGCGGACGAGTATGGCATAGGAGAAGCGGTTGAGCGAACGTTTGGTTGTTGCTTGAGCGCATCAAAGCCTGCACTGCCGGTGCCCATTGAACTGGGAAAGAGTTGGGGTGCGTGGGGCGCCGATTGAGTCGAAGCCCACGGGTTTGAAAATTGTGGAGAATTGACATATGGCAAGTGGTCGAAATTGATGCCGCCAAGAGGGTGACTGCGTTGATCCAGAGTCATGGTCATAATGACGGTTGATTTGTAGGTTTGATGTACAGCGGGTGATCAGCGGTGTGTGGGGGGGGGAGACTGTTTTCGACTTTTGACAGGTGTTTGCTGATCTTGTGATTGTAAATTGGATGATGAAGGGGAAATGATGTCGTGGCAAGTTTTGACTTATTAAGAGTTGGTGAGGTGGAATGTATGGTATGGTTGTGCAATGGATGAATGCTTTGTATATTATATGGTTTGCATTCACTGATCCTTTTATTGAATTGGAAGAAGTAAATAATGGGAGGGATTGATGAAAGAGTTAAGTGATCAGCGGGGGGGGGGGGGGCGAGGGAAGGGTTATATTTAAGAATGATGCTCGAGTCAATTGGTAGTGAATGGTTGAAGGGGAGAGAGAGAGAGAGAGAGTAAAAGGATACCAGGTATATAATTCTTTATTGCCGGGATATGAACTTGAGAGCAGGGGGGTGGAAAGGGTTCATGTCAATGGCTTACGCCCAAATAAACCCTGACGCTAACTGGGAAGCTGAAGGAGGAGTATAAGTTACTAGTAGGGGGGGGGGAGTACTTTCAACTTCCAACGACGTCAATTTCATTCACCCTCGTTTCAATTGCAACGAATCTTGAACTGTGCTAATTTCACTAATCCTGAAATAGTAAGCCCACTTTCCTTCCCCCAAGCCATCCCGTAAGCCACCAAACGCCATCACGCTGCACCAGACCCTTATCTTCCGTCCACTATCCTCTTTTGCAGTTAGACTTGACGCTCTACATCACAAGGATCAATTCTGATACGGACAAATGAAAAAAGAGACTCGAGCATCGAGCATTTTTGACGATGGAGGGTGGGGAGGACTTGGCTGTGGATAGCATCAAGGACAGCAAATAAAATAATAAATCAGAGAGCCTTGATCTCTGATGCGAACTTGGTCGCAAGGCTGCTGACCATCGGAGGAGCCTTCGCTTATAATCCTACCAGAAACATGTTCCACTCCCAAACACAACGAAAGCCATGCTAATAATCAGCCATTCACCAAGTCATTCTTCTTCCCTTACCCGTCCCACGTTTAAAATGCAAACACAGGCCCTGCATACCAAAAGTACTTTGGCTGTCATGTCTTCGGTGCCTTTTTTTCTCTCACACATGGACTTGCTCGGTCTAGTTCCGAAGAGCTTTTTTGCTGCATGCCATGTCCGGTCCGCATATGTCATTCGGTGAAAGATGCATCAGCTTTCACGCCAGCGCGCAATCGATGAAATGGCCTAGAGAGGTAGTCAACGCATCCCCGAAAATCCCCCTTCTCGATCTTTCTCTCCGTTCTCGCCATCAAAAGCCTGAATGGGCCGTTCTATTCTTGTATGAGCATCACTTGCTTTCTGCCTTGATTGGGCAATACATATCCGTCTATAAAAAGTTCCGCAGTGAGATTCACATGTCGACCTCACCTGACGTACATCTAGATTTGTTCGTTGCTGTAAAAGTCCTAAAACAATCCTAGTCACCGTTTAAAGGGAGGAGTCCTTTTCCCCGCAGCCTCGTCACGTTTGACTGGGGCGTCACGCTAGTCAGAGTGTGGTACTTCGTAAGAAGTACTTTTGTAGTGAGTGGTATTCCCGCTAGCTTTGTTCAAGCTGTCGGTAATCCCTGCATGTCTAACATCCGACATGCCATCACCCCATCATCCATGACGCTGCTTATCTCCCGCCGGATCTCTCAGCCAGAAGGACCTGCGTTTGGTGGCGCACGGTGAAGACACCGATTCGCTTATTTTGCCTAGCGTATTCTTGAAACTATGACGTAGAACGTGAGCATTACGCCATACCCTCACCATAATTAAGGTATTCCAGGTGATTCTATCTGCCAACAGCAATCGAGTCGCTGTAATTCTTGGCGAAAATGGGGGTTGTCGTCATTGTTGATTGTTGGTATCATTTTGATAGGATGAATAAATCACCATGCCATCTGACTGCATAATGAATGAGACACTTGACAACCCAATACTTTTACTTGGCTGCCGTCTTGAGACCACATATTCGCCACTGCAAATGCTTTCTCCTCTCCTCCGGTTTCCTTGTCTTTTTCTTACAAGGCAACGAATAGAATGTTTTACTGCCACACCATATGGAGCACAGCCCCATACTCTAACATGGATAAGCTATCTTTTCCTGAGGCTTTTATATCTCGGCATATACAAGTCTACTTCGTACAGTAGAGTACGTAACAAGCCTACTGCTGACGGGCGCCTCTCCCGTACCCTTCAAGCTTACCCTGCATAAGCTCATCGATCATCCACCTTTATTCGGGCAGACAGGCAAAACAGCAGATCCTTTCGGCCCCCGGTGCCCCAACTGTCCTGCCAAAGGTGCAAGCTAAGCCATTCTTAGCTACAATGCCGTTTTCCACAAATAACATAAAGGGTCGAGAAGGTAGGTGATCCGGCAGATTGGGCGGAAGCACAGGCATCAAATGAGGTAGGTAGACCGGCAGAGCAGCGGTGGATTACTTGATTTGGGATGGAATTCTTTTTCTGTCAAGGCCCAGAAGGTCGATTGCTCGGGAGAGTGACGGTCGATCTGCCTTTTTATATCGACGACTGGCCTACATAGCCACAATTCTCCGGCCTATTGTATAGCTTCATCTTAGTAGTACTAAGAATATCATATCAAGATACGGTGCACCGCGACTGTTGCCAAAAAAAGACGCATGCAATTCCACCGCTTCACGCGGTGATGTTATTTGAATATCAACGGAGTAGGCCGACTGGTTTTTGGGTCAATTACGACCGGTATCCGGAAATAGGCGCAAATGTAGGATGCCAACAACTCCAGCAATGCAGGTACGAAACATTCAATGAAAACGGTCCAGACGAGCTCTGTTAAGGGCAATCTGTAAATTGTTAGAAGGTGGCAACAGTGAACAAGAGAACTCGAGCAGGTCGTCCTCTTACCTCGTCATCCACTTTCGTGCTTTTAGCATTGATTCTCTCCAGATGCCGATTCTGTATCTCGAGTCAACAAACATGATAGAGGCAACGACGCTGGTAACCCTACCTGTTCATCAACCTCCTTTCCAGTCGCTCTTGCAAGGTTGTTTAATCGACTCGCTGCTCCTCCTAATGCATCCAAATTCGAGTCAATTTCCTGCCACGGTTGTTAGTGGATATCCTCGAATGGGGGACCCATAGGAATCTTACGTTCTCCATCTCGTCGTCCTCCGAATCAGCCTCAAATTGATACTTTGCCCTCTCGGCTAAACTCGCCTGCTTCTTCGTGGTAGCATTCGGTCCCTCCTTTGATATGTCCTTGAAAGTCTTCTGCAGGCGCTGATCGGTACCGTATCCCTCTCTTCGTGTAGCTTCCCTTTGTGCCCGTTCAAGCTGGTGTTTCTCCAAAACGTCTTCATCTGCCCGTCGGGTCCGTGACTCGGCGGTAAAAGGATTTGAAACGTGCACTGCGAACATGCTTCGGTTCAACTTTTTTAACTCCTTGGCTTGGGCTTCGGCGACGCGATTATGATTCGCGGTGATGTCAAGGTTCTTTTCGGTATTGTGTATCTGCTCGCCTTGGGCTCCGATGCGGGCGAGTGTGTTCATACCTGTTTCTTCGCTGATCGCGTGTCAGTTCTCGTACAGGCATCAGAATCAGCAAAACTCACGCTTGTGCGGCCATACGGAGGGCATTGCGAGTAGAAGAGACATCCTCCTGTTTGATAAACCGGATTTGTTGTTTTGTAGCCTGTACATCTTCCTCCTCCTCTTCCTCTGCTGTCAATTGCCTGTCTCCGTACGCCCCGTAGCTAGGCCCCGAGCTCCCACCATAACCCCCGTCCTGCGCATTTTCCTCGTAAGGCGGAGGCTGACCATATCCCATCTGCTGCTGTTCTTGTTTCTGCACACGTTCTTTGGCTCCACCAAACAAGGCGTTTTTGTTCTCGTCTGGCACAGGAGCAGCTCCAAGTCCACCGTAGCCGCCAGGCCCATATCTCGAACCAGCACTCGCTTGCGAGCTCTCAGCTCCATATCTATCGGCGCCGTAACCACTCGATGCACCATATCGATCTGCACTATATCCACCCCCATTTCGAGGTGCAGTATCGTTCATGCCTCCATAACCCCGATCTTTCTTCTCATCGCCATAACCGGTTGACTTCTTCTCGTCCGGATAACCTCCATTTATGCCCTGCTGCGGTGGTGGTGGGGCTGGACTCGGCCCAGGTTGGGTTTGTGCATAACCTGGAACCCCAGCTCTCGCTTTAGCCTGGTTGTACGCATCTGCCTGAGTAGGTAGGTTGGCGTAGGGGTTGGTTGACGGAGCGGGGGATTTATCCTTGGATCGTCCACCAAATAGAGCTCTACGATTACTGTCATCGTCGCCATCTTTCTTCTTTCCGATGCCGAATTTCTTCATCGTCGTCAACCTACAGGTTTGTTCTTTGGTATAGACAAGTATGTAAGAATATTGCAGGTTGAGGAAGATGCAGCTGTTTATGCCTGCTTCCGGGGGCGGAGCCCTAAACTCGGTGCCTGGGCTAGTCTTATCGATAAGGATCCGTAAATAGAACATATTAAGTACCACAATCAATCTCTTATAAACAAACCATCTGAATACATCTGCCAGGCGTTCGTCTGTTACCCTGCTATGCCCAAATCCTACCAGCTGGAAGCAGGCGAAATTACAGCTTTTTCACTGTTATCACCCTCACAAATTCATTTTCTTAAAGCAATCTCTCGGTATATCCCCTCCCTTTCCTTACTCTTTGCAACCCTTGCTGACTGCCAACAGTCTAGCTGGCTGGATATAGTAATGCTCCCCCTCAATCTTCTATCCGAGTCTGCGAACCCTCCCTGACAGTTTCCAGCACCCTCTCGTGGTCCGCCTCCTTCTACCCCCAACCGCTCCTCAACTTCCGCCGGCGCTCGACCCACGGCACAACTCCCGCCTTTCCCACCCTCAACGTACTGGGCTTCCTCTGCTACACCACTTCCACCGTCCTATTCTATTACTCCCCACTGATCCAATCCCAATACCGCTCCCGCAACAACGGAGAAGAGAATACGGTCAGGGCGAACGATGTAGCGTTTGCAGTGCACGCACTCATATTGTGCGTACTAACTTTGAGCCAGTTCTCGCATTCGTTGTGGGGGTTCGAGAAGAGGAAAGTGAGGCTGGGGAAGGGCGTGTGGGGGATTGTCGTGGGTTCGGTCGCTGGAATCGCTTTGGTGATTGGGATGGTATTGACCATGGGGCTGGATGGCGGCAGGGATGCGGGATCGTGGGCTTGGATTGATGTTGTGAGTATATACGGCAGTTGAGGCCGTCGTTCATGAGGTGCTATACTATGTACAATGGAGAATGGGTTGGCTGATTCAAGACACTCCAGGTCTATGCGGTTGGTTTTGTCAAACTGGCGCTCACGGTAGTGAAGTACATTCCCCAGGCCTGGGCAAATTTCCAACGGAAGTCTACGGTTGGCTGGAGCATCAATCAAGTCCTACTGGATGTAATCGGCGGCGTTTTGTCAATTGCCCAGCTCGTGATCGATTCAAGTCTGCAAAGCGACTGGTCCGGCATCACGGGTAATCCGGTCAAGCTGGGATTGGCCAACGTATCTATTATTTTCGACGTTATATTCATGGTGCAGCATTTTACATTATACAAAGGGGGTAAGGTCAAAGAAGATGGATTGGACGGGGAAAGGCGAGGGCTCATCGCGAGCGATGACGAGGAAGCTGTTGCGATATAATAGATACCCATAGACCGTATTGTATCTTAGAGTGTTTCCGCCAGCCTTTAGGATGAGGGAACAGAGATAAGACAAGATTTGGATTCATTCAAGTATTAAAACTTCTGCCTGTCTCAAGAGTCCAGTAGTTACGCTACCCTCATATTAGGAGAACCCATTAGGAGTTGCCGAACGTCGTTGTATACCCTCCAAGTGCCCGCCCACCATCTGGGGGTCTCTATCTGGCGCTTTCAAGATATGCTTGCCCAACAGCCTCAATCCATCATTGTCTACTTTGTTGCCTTGAAACCCTGCAGCGCATACTATCCTTGAGGCTGCCGTCCGTAATCATAGCCAAACATAGCCTTTGTGCAACCCGTCCTTAAACTCGTCTTCAGTGATGCAGAATGGAAATTCCCTCACGTAGCCATTCATCTGCACATTTCTGTGCGACTCCCTTTTCTCAACACGCCAAGATTCACGGAATGTATGGATCGTCCTGAAATCACCGTGTACAAACGCGCACCTCGGCTCAAATATGAAACCACTTGTGAAGATCTCGATCTCAACACCTTTCTTCCCGGATCCGGTTCGCGCATCCATGAAACAGCGTGCTTGATCCAGGGTTTGATAGAGCATTGTGGCATTGTCGTCCGACTGGGGTACTTGAAAGGAGCTGTTGACCCCTATGTAGATTTGTACTTTGCCACTCCAGGTAACATCGTCACAAGCAAAGATATCTCTACATGTGCGGATGGATTGAAGCCTGAGCCTGCGAAGGAGGGGACATTGTGCCACGAGTCGAGACAGTCGAAGATGGCTATGGCTGTCATGCTGCTCTGTTTTTTCGGGTTCCATTCGAGGGACGCCATCGAGTTCCAACACTTCTAAGCTCAACCGAGAAGACTGTATGAGAGCTCCAATACCTCCGGGGCGAAGAGAGTGGGCATACATGACATGGAGCTCCCGAAGATTGTTAGCTGTGCGAGATAGGGCGATTAAGTCCTTGTCAGTAATGTTCATAAATTTTGAATTCCCGAAGAATCTCAGACTAGCAAGGTTGGTGAAGTCAACGCTGACAGACTGTAACATTTTGTTGTCGAAGTGGTTCTCCTTCTCCGTTGCCGCGGACCGCTTTGGAAGGTTCGTTGCCCGGATTTCAAGGGTAGCTATACAGGGACCAGTGGCGTTACGTCCAAATAGCGATGACCAATCTACAACCGTTCCGTGTCTCAATGCTGTCCATGGAATCGAGAGATATTCAAGCTTCTTGCACTGGTGAAGAATTCCAAAAATCATGTCGCTCTCCTTTGCTTGATAGTAGCCGTCGAACCAGACTCTTCGTACGTACGATGAGAGCGTCGGATGGTTTCCGAGCAGTTCAGCAGTTTTTCTCAAACAAGAAATAGACTCCGAGAGAGTAGCGAGACTCACACGCTCAGGTTCAGTCCAAGAGACGTCTGAGAGCATGTGCCTGAGACAGAGATCAGCATGGCCATAAATATAAACCAAATCTAAGAGGTTTTACCTCTTGTTTCCAAGCCGTGATCGAACATAGAGATCTCTGAAGGCATACTTCAAAGACAGTTCGTGCCACCGCGAATTCACCTGTCGCATGCTGTTCGCGGCAACCCATCGGACAGAACCTGGTGTTATAGGGTCTTTGAGTAGCCGCTGCATCCGTACATCTGGATCTAGTGGGCCACGCAATGCCAGGCCAGGCAATGTAAAGTCGACGCTATACGGTTTTCGAGACGTCTGCTCTACATTGTAACAAATGACGGCTTCAAAGATTTGTGAGAAGAGCTCGTAGGGCAGGTCATTGATAGTCGCTGGCATCTTAGCTTTTTCTACGTGTGCATGGTGCTGCTATAAGTAGACAGAAGTTCGGGAAGATCTCGTTGAGTGAATATCATGCGGGTGGTTCTGCTGCTTGCTTCACATAGTGGCTTCAAGAGAGAGCGTTGCTTGCAATTCACGTTCCCTACAGCACCATACGAGCGAGGGTGTGACTGGAACACAGTGGGGTGTTGTCATTCTGAAGAGTTGACTTGAGGCTAGATATGGGTAGGTATTTGTTTGTTTTGGATTTACCGGCCTACCTGCCTAATCTAACCCTAACATACCTCACCTAGCCAGGTTCGACGATTTAGGATTAGAGTTAGGGTAAATAGCCTTGGCATCAGAGCTGACCTTGGATCAACATCTCATAGATTGGTTTATTCTACCCTATCCGGCACCGTAGACATCAGTTCTGTGCTTTCAATTGCTGCACCTCTATCATTCATGGATTCTTGCTATTTTATGTGAATTCTTTCGTGACGTCGAAAGTCTACGTGCTTTTATCAACGTTACTTTTGTTGTAAGAGCGTGCCAAAATGGCCGAAGTTGGACTCGTGGCCAGCATTTTTGGTGTCGCTTCCTTTGGAACAGGCTGCGGATGTAATGATCCATGCCCACCAGCAAATCGCGAGCATGGCAAAACATGTCTCTCAGTTCACCGCAGTTCTAAGACACCTCGGACGCGTACTTGAGGCAGAGAAAGGCAGCTGCTCCAAAGACCTCCTCCGCGAGATTCGCAAGATTAAGCGCTCATGTAAGTCGACGTTCAAGGAAATAAATGCAACGGTCATGTCAAGGCAATTTCGGTCTTTTGTCCCTGTCCGATGGCTTTTTAAGAAATCAAAAGCCAAAGAACTGGAGGCTAGGCTAGAGTCGGAGCAATCAATGTTACAAGTAATGATACATACGGTCACGGTGTCGAAGTTAGGAGACATGCAGTCAAAGTATGTAGACTGTCGGATGTAGATCGGAAGAAGAAAACCTGACGCACCCAGGTCTAAAGAGGACTCTCAACAGATCTTGGGGCTCAAAGACGAGATCCAGCTCCTGAAGACCCTCATCGTCGAGAACTACAACAATTCGATAGAGCTACAGCATGCCGAGCAATTTACTGAAGTAGAGTCACGCGGGTTTCCTCCGCCCAGAAGTAATATACATCAGGGATCACATCCTTCTTACGATTCCCAAGAGACACTCTCTGCCGGTCGGCTTGATATACCCAGCCTGAACCATGCTAGATCTCGGAAATCGCCCTCGCCTGCGCCCAGCCTCTCGGAATCTGATCATGAAGAGGTAGGTCCAGTAGGGATGGCCGGCAGTGCTAGACCCACCACATCACGTAATCGCGTCGACCAAGGGCATTCAGAATCTTCAACTGACGATGCTCATGCAACTGACGAAGTCCAAGTATCCACAGTAAAACAGCTGTCAGAGCAGAATAGTACTGTAGGGTTTGGCGCATATCGAGCTTCGACATCTCTGCTTCAAATGGTTCCCTATAGACCCAATGTAACACACTCCGCTCAGCGGAACCGCTTCATCTCTGCGGGACCAGACACCGCACCGAGGTCTGCGGTGGAGTCAGCAACAGGAACTGTCCGTTTATTGTTGGACAAGTGGACTACCTCGGGTTCTGGGCCTATTTCTGAGCTCTTGGCCGAGACTGATGGCACGCAGCAGCCAGCACAGTAAGATAGAGACTTCCAAACTTCTTTGCTCAACTGACGGCAGTAATTTTGTTGAGGGACACTACGCATAAAAACAATCAAACAGAACCTGATTTCTTACGCCCACGAACCCCACCGCGACCGCCTTCCTTCACGAACGAGTTCTCCGATCACGAATCTGATGCTGCTTTCTATCCACCTCCCCTGCATGATTATTCAGATATGCGAGGGGCTTTTATGCCGCGGCCTAGGCCATGGCCCGTACCGCCCAACACAGCTTGGGAGCCACCCGAAGGCCCGCCTCATCCGCTTGCCCAAACTCGTAGCAAAGATGTGTGGAGGGACTCTCCTTTCGGCGGTCAGGTTTCAGCAACGTCTGTTGGGAATGATATGTTGAAGTCCCTTAGGTACACGGGCGGGGGCATCGTTTATACTAAAAGCAACGACTTTAAGTATATGTACTTTGTCGACGGCGATGAGTTTTACAGGTTCTACTTAGTACCATGGTCCATGGTCCCATCCAACGAGTCAGAAATCAAGAGAACAGAGATAGGCAACGGCTGGGTCCGCCGCGAAGCTCTCGACTTGCTTGGTTACTCGTACAGCGAGACACTGTCGGGTCAATTCTCTATCCCACGTGACCTCACAATTGTAAGCGACTCGTATTGTATGCTGATTAGGTGTATGTTGGACTGATCTTCGGAAAAGAATGAAATCGAGGAACTCGTCGTATTTTCGTATCAAGCCGATAACCGCCGTCTAGCGGAGCGCTCGAGGCAAATTATTAAGGAGAGAGGCTGGCGCGAAGAAATCATTGCGTGGAGTCAAGAGGAAGCAAGAATGGCTCCGACGGTATATCCTTCATTCCATGAGTCATGGCGCCGATCGAGTACCACACATCCTCATTATTCACGGCCTGGTGTTGACATTGGTCTTTACCATCCCGGCAGGAGAGAGCATGGTAGAGCCTCAACGTCACCTCCGGAGCTTCAGGATCTGCCTCTACCAGAGGAGCTTCGGGAAGCAAATCCTAAAAGCCAACCAAAGGGGACAGAGGGAGCGCGCGAAAAGAAGCCAGCCGTGCCGGAAGTAAGGTTTACCGTCCCTCGTCTCGAGCCTACCCAGCAAACCACAAGGATGCCACCGAGCCGCAGACCTACCAGTGGGATCTCCGAAAGTGATATCCAGCGAAAAGGCCAAGAACAAGAGCTCCGAGAAGCGATGGACAAGCTCGAGCGCCTCAAGAAAAATCTAAACGAAGCCGTAAAAACTAGAAACTATGCCGTCAAATCCGACCTCGAATACTATGCCATACCAGATCTGGAATCTCGTATCGAGACCTTGAAGCAGGATCGTAAGAAAGACGAAAGCGATGGGAAAGGCGCGCCTGCTGAGAAGCAAGGTCGAGTGCCGCTCACGGCAGTCGAGACGGACAGCGAAGAGAGTGAGGAGCCCGAGTCCAAGGCAGCAGACGTCAATGATTCCGAAAATGGTTCTGCCGAACAGGATCTGTATGAGTAATGCACGAGGTAGTATTACGTCCCAACGGAGCGTGATTCCATCCTTTTGCGACATTGAGACCAATTCTGACGCTCCTTATATGCCTCTATGGACAAAGCCATAATGGACTCCAGGTGAATATTACTCAGGCCGATGTTCCGGGTCTGATCTAGCGTTTCGTACAATATTATGACTAAGACGCCAAGTAGCAATCAACGAGAAGACCCTTTACATCTTCGACATCTGCATCGCCATCACCATCCCCGTGGTCTGGGGCCTGTACCCGGAGACGAACCAGAGGACTCTGGAAGAGATGAACCTCGTCTTTGCATCCGACTCCATCTGGAACTGAGAAACCTAGAGGACTTTTGCCATTTTGAAAAAAACAGATCCCGCAGGTTGTACAAGTGCGAGGGCCAGAAGCGGGCTGGACGAGGAGAACTTTAAGAGGGGTAGCAGTCTGGCGGTAGCGGATGTGGAACGTGGGCCTGGAAGTATTGAGTTAAATGAGCTGTGAGGGGAAAGGGAAGGGAGCCGGAGGTGGTTCCTCCGACTGTGAGCCAGTGATGCAAGTCAGGGGAGATTATAGAGCAGACATTTCACAAAGTCTCAGGTTTCGACGCATATAAAACCCGGTTTACGCACCGCGTAGTCCTTTTCCTCTGTAGTTACGCATACGTCTTCAAATAATTCATCTCATCACATGCGCTCTCGACATTGCAGAAGAAGGCCAGAATGATCTCAACCCCGTTCCCTTCCGCAAATGCGTCAGAGTCGTCTGCAACTCTTCAACCTACAGTTCCCCACTCCAAAAGAAAAAAAAGAAAAAAATTCGCTCTCAGCGCGCATGCCGTTCTTTTTGCTACCTTCACTCGATTATATACAATCGCGCCTGTCCTACCCGTCAAGTAAACAAACGATATCCCCCTCCCCTCTGTCCAGTATCGCAGCCATCCTCCCTCCATCCACCCAAGCGGAGCTCTTGGCCCGTCACAAGCCGTATTACTTACTTTCCCTCCCTTGGATAGGATCGAATAGGATCACGGCTCTGCTCCACCTCCTTCCCCACAGTATGATCCAGAACCCAACCTCGGCCTCTTCTTCTTCTTCTTCTTCTTCTTCTTCTTCTTCTTCTTCTTCTTCTCCAAAAGCCGCAGTCAAGCTGACAACTTTGATGAAAAAAAAAAAAAAAGAACCCTTAAAAAGGGTTAAAGGGTTAGAGGGAGGCAGAGCCTCGGAGCAAATAGTCGTGGCTCTGTGTGTGTGTGTCTAGCTATCGGTTAGCGGTATCTATCTCCTCCGGCCGCAACAGCAGATGAGTCAGTGAGATAAGATAAGGTAAGGTAAGGAGGTAAACGAAAGGCAACGTGATGGAGGGGTGTAGCAAGATTAGAATCATGATGCTAGGGTGTTTGTTTTAGGCAAGATTGCGCGAGTAAGGGAGGAAAGACAGGAAGGAAAGGAAAGAACAGGAAAGACATATCCCCACTCGGAAAAATAGGCACCGCCAGAGAAGAATTTTTTTTTGTGGATTTTGTGCCATTTGGGCTCTTTGAATTTTTTTGAAGTTATTTTGTTTGGATTTTTTGGATCTTTTTTGTTGTTTTGGTAGTTCAGTGGATGTAAACAAGCAAGCAAGCAAGCAAGCAAGATAACGACATAAAGTGAAAAAAAAAAGCAGAAAAAATTTGAACATTAAAAAAATGAAACAAGACACTCAATCATCACCCATCACCACATCCCCCTCATCATCCTCATCCTCACCATCCGGCCCATCCCGCACAAACGTCGTCCTCGGAAAACTCCGCTGATGGCGCCTATGCGGCTCGATCCACCTCTCCACCTCGAGCTCCTCGTAAAAGTCCGCGAAAGTGACCTTGACGATCCAGCGGTCCACGATGCGCGTGGTGTTGTTGTCGAGAGCAAAGGAGACGGTCTTGGGTTTCTTCTTCTTCTTCTTCTTCTTGTTCGTCTTCGTGGTCTTCTCCCTGGTGATAGCCTTCGGCTGCTCAAGCCTGTGGGTGGGAAGAGCGGCGTCATTAGGTGCTTGCTCGATGGTGACGCACGCTGAGGTGTTGGCGATGACAGTCGTGGCTGGGTTTGAGAATAGCTTGTGGGGTTGGATGAGGTCTGAGGCTGAGAGTGTGCGGTAGCGGTGCGGTCGGGGTGTGCTTGGTGGAGGGAGGAATTCTGCGAGGGGAAGGGGCTTATTTGGTTGAGGGAGAAGGAGAGATGGTGAAGGAAGGGGAGGGGAAGCGGGGGTGAGGTAGGAGGAAAAGAGGAGGGTGAAGAAGACGAAGATGAAAGGGAGGGAGGAGAAGAGTGTGAGGAGGGGAGACATTGCGTTTGTTGTTGTTGAGGGAGTAAGAGATTTGTTTGTGGTAGAGGGTAGAAGTGAGAGGATGTTTGTGAGTGTGTAGAACAGTTTGTGAGCTTGTTGGTATGGAGTGTGTGCAGTGTCTATGATGAGAGCGTCAGGTACTCGAGAGTATCAGCAGTCAAGCATTCGACGAGGAGAGAAGGAGAGTGGGAGAAGCTGGGCTAATTTATGTGTCAACGGCGCCCTAGCGTGTAAACAACTGGCATGGCAACGGCGGCAGCGAGTAGAAGCCGGTAGTGAGGGGGCAGGATGTGTTGACGACTTCGATAGGGCTGGCATCTACCCTCGCCAACAATTCAGAGGAAGAGCGGGCTTTTCGAGGTGGCTGACCTCCAAGGACCTGATATTCATAACCATTTGGCGAACAACGATGGGTAGCTCTAAGGATCCTATTCGCTTCTCTGCATCACTGTTCTGCCACTCAAGACCAAATTCTTCGTCTCTAGCGGCGAATGTCTTCACCGTTTTCGAATACCTTCTTGCAGCCTCAGCTTACGACAGCCTCAAGCTCCGATCCACCCCCTTTATACACACTGGTGGACCTATTCGGCTCCTGGATTCCCCTTTTCCATTAGCAAAACGCCAGCTTATAGATCAGGCAAGGAAATTCTAAGAGAAGACCAGTACAGTATACAGAAGTGCCATAGACTTGGAAAAGGCTTACATCAACGGGCACTCCGATACTTGGTGGGAATAGAACTAACAGCACACACAAGGACGATCTAGCATAAAGACGTCCAATGAAAACCGAACCATACGGTATCTCCGATATCCACTGCATGGGGAGAAGTAAAGAATAGGTTCAATATGTGGTGATTCCTTGTCCAACCTCGTCACATTCGCAGGCTCTACGTCGTCCATGGTCTTTCCACATCTATAGGCATCCAATTAGTTATATCTTTTCGTTCCTCTGAAGGTCCTGCCCAATACCTTAGCATTAAGCGTGTCATAGTTCGAAACACTACTCACGGGCACTCCCTGTGCCAAAGTGCAGATGAGCCGAGATCAAAAGCAATATTTCCTAAAGATCTAACTCCTCTCTGCCGGAGGAGCCCTTCTCGCATGTTCGACGTCATTGAGGCCGGGACGCCTCACTCCCATATTCAAACCTGCAAATTAGAATTGGTAGTCAGTGTGGACGGAGGCTTTCGTAAACCGAGTCTTCATTACACTGGCGATATGGATTCCACAAGACGTTACGGCTAGGGCAGAGAAGGGGGGAGAAGTATAGAGAGGGCCGGATCTATTAATGACGTGGGTATTGGGGGGGGAGCGAGGGCTTACAAGAGAGTGTACTCGTGATAAAAGTGTATGCGAGAACGAAAAGAACTATACAGAATTCGAAGGGGGGCTGCACTATTGAGCTTCAGGTGGTTATTCGTAACGTGCCATGACCGCAGAGCGTGAACAAAGGGACCCTCAAAAGTGAGGCCCGATTCCTATGCAATAGCTGTGTCGACTATCAGCTAGTGCTGGACTTGTCATCCATGCATGCATGAAGCTGAAAAGAATGCAGCTGTCCATTATGTCCACTGCTTCTTTCAGAAGTTTCTCGCAACGCTGGCAATATAAGCGTTGGAGGCCCGGAATTTGGTAATGCTAAAGATGCAATCACTGTCGATTCGATTCCATGCGTAAGCATAATAACAAAATGCTTCTTATTCCTAGCATCAACGTTGCGTTCTAACCTCCTTAGCCACAGCATTGCAAAGCTCGACCTTGATGCCCGCTCCAGTCAGAACATGAATCCACAGCCTCTGCGTATCACTCAGGCGGTCGTTTTCGCTCTTCACCTCCGAAAACATCACCTCGCCATTCTCGGGATGCCAAAGGAACAGATCAGGAATTCCGCCACCTCGTTGTTGATATTCCTGCGCCATGACTTTGCAGATGGTGGCTAAAGCTTCGCCTTGGAAGCACTTGACGATCTCGAGTAAGTCATCGAAGTCGTAGGACCAGTCGATACCGACAATGCAGGTTTGCTTCTCGTGCTCGCGATCGTAGACCTCTTGCAGCAGTCTCGAGGCGTCGCCGTTTGCGATTTCGACGAGGCGATGGTTGATCTCTGACGCTCGAGATGGATAGAAGGCGTCTGTGTGAAGATCGAGAGGGCAGGTTTGATAAGGCGTCTGAAAGACGTTGGGGATGTAGGTGAAGAGCACGTCGTAGAACAGGTAGCCGAACAGTGTTCGGACGATGCCTCCTTCTGAGTGGTAACCCTTCCAGCCCTGATCCCGATACCAACTCAAGCACATTGCTTCCACGCTGCATTCGCCGCCACCTTCTCGTTCGTCAACCCATATTGTCTTGCCGCCTCTTCGAGGTCCCGCATCGCTGTCTCTACGCGTGCCGTTCCGACTCGGCGTACGTTCCTTCTCGATCCTGATTCCCTTGACGAATCTCTCCGCTGGCTTCTCCAAACGAACGTGCCCAAAATCATGCTGTTCTCGTTTAACCATTTTCAGGGCCTTCTCTAATTTCATAACCCGCTTCTGTAGGTCGTAATGGTAGATTAAGTGGCACTCTCTGTCTTGAAGACCATCCTCGCATGTCTGAAGGGCAATCTTCTTCCAATGCTTCTTTTGAGCATCTTCGGAACGCCCTCCGTCAGGCTTGAGTGCCCACATGTAGTGCTCCTCCAACAAGGCTTTCCGCTGATACCAAGATCCTCTTCTTGCCGCATGGAATAACCGCTGATCGAGTAGCTCCGTCAACATTCGGTGCTCTCTTTCGTGTTCCTTGAAACGTCCTAGGACGTAGGTTCCCTTGTGGACAATCCTCGTATACACCCATGCTGGCGAAAAACGGCGGAGGTACGCTCCTTCTCCGCTCTCATAAATGCGATCTTCTTTCCGCTGCTCTTCCTGGAGGATGACTCGCCAGCGCGGGTAAACCTCTTCGAATATATCTTTGACCTTTTGCAAGCCATCCTTCCTTACAGTACCGTTGAACTCAAGGATGAAGTCAATATTAAATTGTGTACGTATAGAAGCCTCAAACTCCAGCAAGTCCGATCTGGAAGAGAAGATGTTGGTCGATCTTGAGACGATGAAATCCGGGAAATTGCGCCTCGATATCCGAGCAAGTATAATTGTAGTAAGGGACTTCTCCGTCCATTCTGTCGAGCGATAGAACACAAGGTGGACCCTCTCAAACAGCTTCAAGGCTGGTGCAGAGAGACGTATACAAAGCCCAGTGCTTGCCAATATCTTCCGGACAAAATGAGAATCCCTGTTGACATTAGTACCATCAAGGTTTTCTTTCTCCTCCAAATTCTCTTCATCTGCTAGAAACTCTCGCTCTGAATCCACGGACTCCTCCGTCTCAGATCTCTTCAAAGCACCCCATCCAAGGCCGCTTTGACCTTGACTTGTTTTACGTAGTGCCTTCAGTAATTCGCTTTTGTTCCTGCCTTGGATCTTTGCTTCTTTTGCAATCGCTTTCAGCTCATCTAGCTTCAAAAGGGATGATGCCTCTTCCAGTGTGTCGATATGACCACCAGATCCATCTGCAAAGGTAAAAGTATCTTGGAATACGGTGTCTCCAGGGGGTTCAGTCTCGCCAGGGTTGACCTGAACAGATTTCTTCACTGCAGGAAGTGACCGTGGCTCCAAAAGATCTTTAACGGCAGCTGGTAGATCTGCAATGTCTCCATAGTATTTTAACCGGTTGATCCTATGCCATGCTGCAGTCTTACGGAGAAACAGTCTCACGTATCTGCCGCAGCCGTCAAATATTGCCAGGAGCCTTCCGAGATGGAGTCTTACCTACAGATACTGCCCCTCGTAGCTCATGTCCCTCCACTGCTCAAAAACGGCCATCTCAGCTTCATCAAACAGATGCGACTCATCTTCCAGCACAGTTTCCAAAGCCAGGTTGAAAGCATCAACGTAGATAGAGCTCTTGCCCGCAACCCATTTCCGTTGGCCCAGACGTGCATTTAGGTCGAGACCTTCCGCTTCGGCAGCTCTCGTTGCTTCATATTCAGCAATTGCCTCCTTGTCGGTTTTGACTGGAGGCAGTGCGCTTTCGAGCTCCGTTTTTTGATTTCCGTCTTGGAGAACATTGTCGTCGTCATCCGACTCTTCTTCTGAATCTGGGATCTCTCGAGACGGTCGAACGGGAGTCCGCTGAATCGGAGTGTTTCTGCCTTCATCCTCGAGGTCTGAATCTTCCCTTCGAGATATGGAGCTATCTGTGCTATCGAGTCTCTTGAGCCGCTTTGCGGTGGGCGTTTCAATGTCGCCGTCATAATTGGTAGATGGGGGATGTCGGATTCGATGCCCAAGCATCTGATTATGAGATGCAGGACTCCGCGCGTGCAGAGCCATATTGACTCAAATCATTTTCAAAACCAAGAAAATAATATACGCTATTCGGAGAATAAACAAAAGTATTTTGCCTCAGAGCATCATGCATCTCGATTGATCGACAGGCACGTCGCGTGAGTCTACTTCCCGGACGCGCTAGCAATTCTCCAATCTTCAACGTGAATATGCTGAACTCTTTCAGCTGAATACCATTATCACCACAAGAGCAAGTCTACATTCGTCCCACTTACAACCGAAGGAATGGCAGAAGAAAGTCCCAACCCCCCACCAGATGCCTCCGGCGCATCCACCCCGATCCCCCCAATCGACAACATCCACTCCATCCCCGACCTCCAACCAGAACCAATGCTCCCCCCCAACCCCACCCTCCCCCAACCCACCCTCGACACCGAAATGCCAGAAGCAGCCGTACGTTTCCAATTCCACATTTCCTCTCCCTCTCCCCTTCCCTTCCCTTCTTTCCAACCATCCATCGACTAACCAATCCCACATTAAAAAGCCCCCGCTCCCCCAACAACCGACATACGCCCCCATACCACCAACCCCCATCCCAGCCGCCCAACGCACCGCGACGCCAACCCGACACGTCAACGGCATGGCTGCGACGGAGGTGGCGCCGCCGATGCCGGCGAAAGCGGCGAGCCATGGGGCCCCTGCGCGGCGGTATTTGAATGAGAAGGTTACGGGGGTGCTGCTGGAGGGGATGAAGAGGTTGGCTGCTGATCAGTACGTATGATCTGTTTTTTGTCGGTTTGGGTGGGGGTGGAGTTTGTTTGGGGATGTGAAGGAGGGAAGAGCTAATTGATGTGTTTGGTACTACCTACAGGCCGGAGAACCCGCTGCAGGTTTTAGGGGAGTTTTTGCTGCAGAGGAGTAGGGATTTGGAGGGGGTTAAGCAGGAGAGCAGTACTTGAGGGTGAGAAGATGGGTTGAATGCATAGCGATGGAGTTGTTGGGTTTCCGGATGATCATATACCCTTACTTGTGTCTTGATGCATGCGGTAACGCATGGGCAAAAAAAAGTACCAAAAGTTCTGTCCGTGTGGATTTGGGTCGCAAGATCTTGGAATCGGTTGTATCTAGCAGCACTAGACATGAAACCCTGTGAACACACTTTGCTCAACTTCCTTGCGAGTCCCATTAAAAACAACAAGTCTCCCTCTCAACAGTCTACTACTCTCCACCGTCAGGTTTGCCTCAACCTAAGCCACCATCGTGCTCGCAGTCGCACTCTCATATCTCCACGTAGGCGGTAGAACGCCAACGGATTTATAGTATCTCGATAGGCGGTGGATGCGGGATTCGATGAGAATGAGGCGGAATTTGGAATCCTTGTCTTTGCGATTACGCTCAAGATGCTTGCGGACAGCGACGGCCTGATATTCGTCAATGCCAGTGTACTTCTTGACAAGTTGACAGGAGAAACAGAAAAGAATAAGAGAATGATGCTACCTTCTTAATCAACATGTACAAATCCTCTGGAATCTCTGGTGCAAGGCCTGTCATGAAAGAAATCACTCCGTCAGTCATAGACCAAGCAGAGGCAACGTCGTCTTGGGAATGTTGCGGGAGCGAGCCCCTAGCTTTTCCAAAATAGCTATACCGTACCATTCGACTTGAGTATGCGCAGAATCTTATTGCCTACACCAAACACATCACATCAGCACTCACTCACTCCCCGTCTCCAACGCTGCCCAGTCACACCCATCCCGCTTTCAACTCATCAATCAGAATCAATATCCAAAACTCACCAGTAACGACCTTAACCTGCGCCACGCCATGCGAATCCCTCAACACAACACCAATCTGAGAGGGCGTCGCGCCCTTCTTCGCGAGCTTGCAGATCTGATCGACGACCTGTTCGGGCGTGACTTTGAGCCAGGCGGGCGGGGTACGGGAGTAGGGGATCGCGCTGGCCGAGATGCCTTTGCCGTTGCTGTGGAGGCGACCCATGATTTGCGGATTCTTGTCGAGTTGTCGATTGATTTTGTAGGGTTTGGGGCGAGGAGTTTGGGGTTTGCGGGATTCCGTGGTGGTGGGTGCCAAGAGTTGCGCTAGTGGGGGGTTTAGCGAGTGCGGGTTTTTGGCCTTAAAAAACGTTTTGCAATTTCCTCACTGTCCTTACTTTTATATTTACAGAAAATGTAATGAAAAATGTCTTCAGCGACTGGATGCTGCAGCTCTGCCAGCTCATCTACCTGAAGAAGAGCATCAGCTGCCGTAGAAACCCACTCGCTCAAAAGTCCAGCTCACTAGGCTCAACGCAAACGTTCTACGCTACGAGCTCTTCTTGAAGCCGTACAGCTAAAAAACAGCTCAACAGCGCTGTGATTGCAACTGCTCAATCCTTACCCCCTCCCTAATTCTCTCCTCTTCTCTTTTCCTCTCCTCCCTCCCTCCCTCTCCTACTCACCAAATCCAGGTACGTCACCCCTCATTCCCTCCCTTCCCCTATTCCCTCCCTCCCTCTCTCTCTTTTCCCCCCCCTTTCCAAAAGTACAACCCTCCCAACCCCTCCAAAACTCAAACAGCGAGCACGCAGCACCAACCAAAATGATGGTACATCCAAAAACATATACAAACATTTCTGGTACCTCTTATGTCAGAGCCCGCCGGGCTCGATGATCTAAATGGACTTCTGATTGGCGTGTGTGCTCGCAATCTTCTGTTGTTGTTTTTCGAGGTGCAACACTTGTTACGATATTCGTCTCCAGAGGGAAGGGAGTGGGGGAAGTTGCGGAAATGCATGCTGACTGTGATTGTTGGTAGATATCTGTAGGGATTAGTGGGGAGAGGAGAAGAGAGAAAGTGGGCTGCGTGTGTGGGTGGGATAGGTAGCGTCCTGATGCTGAGGAGAGCTCGGGTAGGTGAGTTGGTTTCATGGCATGCGTTTGCCTTTTGACTTGTTGCTGTTGGAGCTATGTACATATTTATTTGGCTGCTATTGGCATCAGAGACTCGATCCTCTAATAAGAGACATTATTGAGCCCAGCATGACCATACAAGCCGGATCTATTCCGCTTGGGCCAAATGTCCTAGATTGTTCCTCCTGACAACCTGCCCCAAATCCCTCTTCATTACCGTAGTGTTCTCGCTCTTCCTTCCAGCCCACGTACTCTTCAATCCATACAGCTCGGCACTAACCTCGACCCCGGGATTCAAGTCATTGGTCCCCAAAATAATCGTATCCAGCACACCCTGCGGAAAGAAGGTCATCGTCCCCGCCCTTTCCCCAGTATTGACGAACACTTCGAGGATGCTCCTGTCTAGAACCCCTAGCAGCCTAAAGTCCTGCGTATCAGGATTGCGCCACAAGCTCGTGCTGAACTTATCCGTGAAGAAAGGATTCGAGAAGCCATTGATGTGGCTTCTGTCCAACCAGACTGGCGTGTCACCGCCATTACCGCCGTTAAGATAAACACCGCCGCGGATGTACTCGCCCGTTACAGAGGATAGGAAGGTGAAATTCGCGGTGCCGGTTGCGTTGGCGACGGGGATGGAGGTGATGTTTATGGAGAAGGAGAGAGCCCCGCTGGGAACAGTGGTCGAGTAGTCGTAGAGGAGCGAGGTGTTGGTAAGGTTGGATGAGTTGGCCAAGGAGGTTGGGGTTGTATAGAGGGGGGAATAGTCGTAGGGGTAGGAAAGGAGGGAATACTGTGAAAGGGTTGTGTTTGCGAGGACATGCAGGCGCGGTACGGTCATGAATGAGCGGAAATTTTCAAGAGGCCCGGTTGGGACCAATTGGGCATACTCCCAGTTACTAGCCCAAGAGATACTGATCTGGGGTGATGTTGCGGGGACATTGTAGAAGAATTGACCGGCGTAGTTGTCTTTACCGAAATCTGTGAGCCGAGTGGCTGCGTCTGCAGTGGTGAAATGAGTGCCGTTGAATGTGCCGGGGAAGTATTGAGCCGTGGAGCCTCCTTGAGGAGCTCCTGGGTTAATACTGATTTGCAAGATGTACATTTCATCCGTTGAGGCAAAGTTTGAAGGATCCAATGGCTCGATAGCAGAGGCGTTTTTGAGCATTGGAAGGGAGACGAGATTTGGGCACTCATATTGGAGGCCTAAGAGCCCAGCGTGGCTGAAATTCGAGGCGTGCGTCCAATTGGTGAGATTGGGAGATGTAAAAATGCCGATGACAAAGTCTCGAGCGTACGAAATGACCGCAACCCATGACTGTGTTGGTGCGTACCATAGCACTTTTGGATCGCGGAACTGGGTACTGTTGATCGAGATGACAGGATTGCTGGCGTACTTGGTGAATGTATAGCCGCCGTCTGTGGAGTAGGCGATATCCTGCACCTCTTCCTGCGCCGTATTCAAGGTGTACATTGCGACGACGCCATTGGTCTGATTTGGAAAGAACCCGCTTGTATTGTTCCCATCGATCACTGCGGAGCCGGAGAAAATGCCTTCGCCTTCAGCGCCTGGGTAGATGGCGATCTTCTGGTTCTCCCAGGTGTACAGATCTCGAGAAGTAGCATGGCCCCAATGTTGATTACCGGCCACAATGTCCGTTGGGTTATCTAAAGATCAATTCAGCGCTGGCCCGTCAGCGCACTCGGAAACCGCACTTACACTGATAGTACAGGTGATAAATGCCACTTGCGTCCAGGAACATGCCATTGGGATCATTCTGTGGCCTTGTCAGAGAATGTGCCCAAGCTGAAGTTGGTCTTTGCGCTTTTGGTGGTTGGAGATGCTACTCCAGCGAGAAGCCCGCACCACAAATAAAACTCCGTGAGAAGCTTATGATGATTGGATCTGACTCGGTCTTAGGTCTGTACCGACTTACCATAAAGTCAATTGGGGGACTGTAGTGAATCTGTGGCCGCAAAGCACCATTGTAATCTCCCTGGATGGGTTTGCCTGTGGGCACGGTAGGCTCGACATATGCCGACGCAGAACTTTGAGCTCGTGCATTGTGCACAAAGGAGACGAGGAGGATGAAAGAAGAGAGATACATCTTCATCAATGGGAGGTGAAGTTGATTGATTGACAAGGGCAGCCTACCATATTTGAGGAAAGAGAATCACGGCCGAACGTCATTAGTGTGTTGTAGTACGATCTTGCATTGCATTAGGTTTCCTTGCTTGCCCCGCATCATCTCCGCCTCTATTCTGGCGTAGTCTGCAGATGCCTTGTGTGACGGGAAGAGGCAGCAATTCAGAGGCTGAAGAGGCTTGGAGGGCCGATTTGGTGATGGCCTGAGAGTTCTTTGCCTCCGTCAGAGACTGCAAGCAGCTTCTTTCAGTCTTTTCGACCAGACGCATGATTTGCAGCGGGACGATTGCACAGAATTGACCATGATGCAGCCAAAAAACAATCGAAAAAATCATGGTGCTGGTGTCGAGAATGGGAATTAGTACATAGAGAAATAAGGCGATGTGGGGGAACGGTCATTGCCGGTTCCTTTTTCAACCCCACTTTCAAAGTCACTTTCAAGGCCTCGAATATCTGCTAATCGACAAACATCCCTGCCAAAAGCCAATAACAAGGGTGAGCAACTTTCTCAAAAAGGGAAGGTATAATAACAGTGTACAAAGAAGTGTTACTTGCGAGATGCCCGCGACTAAGAAAGTCTTTTTCGACATCATTAAATTGGCTTGGGACACACCCCATGCATCTCCATGCATCTCTACGACAGCGACAGTATCGGTCTGATGCATCTCTGTGGCTAATCAATCGTCCTCATCCTACGCGTGTTTGCCGGCCACGCCTGAACTCTACCCTCTGATTCCTTGCTGCATCCATTGTTACCGTCTCAGCTTCTTTATAGCACAATTGCGAGCTCATGCCGATTCATGTGATCTTCGTTCGGAAGATTGGGGAAGTATGGCACCATTGAATCGGCCGCGCCCACATATGCGTCGTTGTATAGCCTCCAGTATGGCTGACGAACACGCCTAGCCGGATGGAAAAGGCCGGCCCATACATAGTTCATCACCATCCCAGCACCAACTGCCACTCTGATGGCAGATATAGCATCCACTATACGGTCGATGACGTGAGGAGATGTTTCAAACAGGTTGGGGCTAGTAGGTTTCCCTGTCAGCATTTTCGATAGAGAAGGGTTATACGGATAGCAAGGAGTGAAGAAGCAGACTTACTAAAGGAGATTCAAAAGGTGCAGCATGGCGTCTTCGCACCCCATACCTACCACACCCAGAGCAATGTGCGAAACAGTACTAGCCGCAGTCTGGCGGTGCACTTGATCTCGGTCTGTAAGGGCGTCCTCGAGAAGAGGAGTGATGGCATAGACTAGACAGGTTATCCGAGTCAGCAATGGGCTTCAAAGGTGGGGTTTTGATATCGGATCAATAAGGAATGGATTCCAAACATACCGTAGTCCTTGCTCATTTCCCCAATATATTCAGCGAGGAAACTAAGCGATTTCAATACCCCATTCTGCACGTTGAGCTCAGGAACTCTATATTCATTCATCAGGGCTGGAAGAACGGTGAATGGTGCACAGGTTTCGGCAACGATACCGATGGCGACGGCGGTGCAGACGCGAGACTGTCGCTCTTGAACTCGAAGGTTATTCAGCAGCGTAGCGAGTACATCCTGTGGTCCGATCGCTTTGGCAATAAAGCCAAATGTATTGTTAGCTGCACGACGGATGCCCTTCTTGTGAGCTTTAAGCATGTCGAGCAGTTCAAAACAAATCCTCATCCATTCTCGGGCATTGACGCTCTCAGGGCCACGATCAGCGATACGGCCTACTAGATCTATCGTGTTTTCTTGCACCTTCTCGTGTCGATTACGTAGAATGGGTGTGAGACGTGGGAGAAGGTCTTTGATGGGTGGTTGCATCGAGTTGATCCCAACCACGGTGACAATCGAACGTAAAGCGCCAAGTATTGAACCCAGCACTTCAGGATACTCCTCCCCAAGATATTCATACAACACGATACCCAGCTTGCCCATCAAGGCATCTTCACCGCATTGCTTCATAACCATGGCGATTCTAGAAATCAGATCAGCAGCCTGCTGGCGGACGGTAGCGGACTTGTTATTAAGCCGCCATAGGATGGTGCTGACAATCTGGGGTAGATATGGTTTGCATCGAGTGCCAAGGGCGTTGACGACAGTACCGAAACCGTTAAGCATTACAATGTCTTCGACACTTTGCTCCTGAAACGAGTGGAGCACGCCGTCGATCAAGCGCTCTTCAAGCCTCTCGCCAATGTCTGCGGCACCTAGACTCGCAATGACTTTCTCAATCGTCTCGAGGGTCATTTTTCGGTAGGCCTCCGATTCATCCTTTAGATTGTTCACCACCCTCTCGACAATTTCACTGACACCAACTTTTTGTCCTAGGTCTACAGTCGTCTCAACAACCTGTCGGTAGTTTCGCTTGTCCAGAGCCATTCGACGGACCCAGAAACTCTTGAAAAATTCGGTGAGAACGTGCTCCTTGAGATAGCCGGCAGTCACGCCATCTGTGCCTGCACACTGAGACACGACTTTTAGTACGACCTTCTTCATTTCCTCATCTGGTGATGAAAACTCTCGAAGTAAGATTTCCATAATCTGGCTTGTATAGTAGTTCGCATACTCCTCATCCATCAAAGGGATAATATAGCCAACAGCTTTGAGAAACCCCGCCAGGCCTTTACCTCGTTGCTTCCTTGCGCCTGTCCAGAGGGGATTCAGAATGTCGTCGAAACTTTCGATACCGTAAGGATTGGCGGCTTCGGCAAGAGCAGCAATTGCCAAGCTTGTGACAGTCCTAACTTTGGCTTGCTCGTCGTTAAGATTGTCACCAATACAATCCACCAGGCCCTTGAGATGAGGGAGGATGGCACATCCCATCAGGATTGGAATTTGCTGGACGATTTTGACACCTGTATGCCTAGCTTGCCAGGATTTCTTGCTTCTGCATACGGCGCGGAGGAAAGGAAGCAGAGCTGGTATGCCCAGAGCCGAAGCAACGACGGCAAAAGCCCTGGCCGTGGTGTTTCTTACGTATTCATCAACATGATCTATGTCAGGCCTCATAGTGCTAATCATATGGGCCAAACCGGCCGCTTTGCTGAGATTGGAGATGATTTCGCGACCTTCGACCCGAGCGTAGTAATCTTGGTCGATGAGCAGAGGTTCGATGACGACGAGGATCTTGTGAACGTATGGACGAACAAGATCGTCGAGCTTATATAAGACGCGGTCAATAACCTTGACGAGCAAATGTCTTTCTTGATCTTCGAGCGTTTTTTCCATGAGTAAGGGAAGGATCTGATTGAAAAGAGGGCCGGCACCGAATTGACGAGCATTGTCTGTCAGCTGCCGGAGCGCGGTCTTGCGCATGGGTGGTGTTCCGTTCTTGACTTTAAGTAGGAGCCGCATGATCTTTCTCTCCTTGAGCTCCTCGACTGACATGGCATTTTCGTCACCACCATCGACCAGCTTGCCGAAATAAGCCATATCCTCGGCCTTGAAAAACTGTAAATCACCGACTCCAGGGATCTCCGTAGGTAGTTGTTTTCCCATGGCTCGAGCGTTTTCCGGTTCTTGCATCATAAAGCCCCCGATGCCAGTGGAGCTCGATACAGGCGCTGGTGTGCTCATGAGTTTTCGAGCAGGTGTCCTTATCGGGGCATACCCTGGTGGTGGATCCAAGACCTTGTAACCTTCGCTGGGTAACATCATGTCAAGTTCTTCATCTGACAAGGGCGCATTCCGGGATGATATGTCGGTTCCGAATGTGGTGGGCATCATGACGGCACCTGATTGCGATGGATGCATGGGGGTTGCTAGACCCTGTTGACCGACTGGAGTGGCATCACTAAGAGATGGCGCTTGGTCCCACCGCGAGCGTCGAGGAGTAGCATCGGCAGCCATCTCCCCAGGCGCGGGTGTCTGATCCCATCGAGAGCGTTTGGTTTTAGAGTCGGCCGTCTCAGGAGCAGGTGTGCCTTCTCCTGCTACATCCCAACGTTGTTTCCGCTTCCTTCCAGAAGCCACCGTGACCGTGGAACCTGCCTCCTTGTTTTCCTTGTCGCTGCTGTCTTCATGTCGGAGCGTGGCCTGATGCTCGGTGACGGCGACTTCGCCGTTCGCTTGCTTGTCTGCAATGAGCTTCTTTACACGTTCTTCTTCCCTCTCCAGATCTCTTGCGGCCATAAGCTCGCGGTAGGTTTGTCCTTGGTCTTCGACTCCTGCCTGACGGTTTGCGGCAAATGGATCTGCGCGGGTCGGGGTGAGTGGACCCCGCGCCAGTCGCCCTTTGCGCTCATAATCAGTCTGTCTGGAGGCGATTGTAGCTTGCCTTTCTCGGCCTTGCAGTAAGTCCTCTTCTTCCACCCCTCCTCCATGCGCGAACTCATTCATCTGTGCACTCGTCGCGGTATATTGCCCCACAAGCCTCCTACTCCCATCGTCGCCACTGGGGTCTGGCCCATCATCGTCCCCATTTACAGCTATCGAAGTATCGTAGCCTGCAAATTTATCTCCTCCATTTCGATCGTAGAGTTCCGTATCGAAGCTCTCAGTGAGGGAAGCCTTCGTCGAGACGTCAGTCCGCTGGTTGGAAGGGTCAAAAGTCTTTGAACCTTTCTTTGCTGCCGCTGCGGCGTTGCGCTCTGCTTGCAGCTTCTTGACTGCGGCGAAGTCTGCGTCAGACATATTGATTAGCTGGTGGGATGTATTCCAATCCTTCAAGTCAGTGCTATCAATAGTCAAGGAGAAAGAGGTGCGAGCCTTGAGTGAGGTTGAATGATCGTCGAATGTGAGGGAAAGAAACAGCAACTATCCGGCACTAAAAGATAGCGCGATATATCTCCGAAGTTTAACCACTAAAGACATCGAAAGAAAGAGGAACACTGGAAGTCTACCCCAACAACCAGCAGACTTTGTCATAAATATTCAGTAGAACAAGATACTCCTTATCACTCTCTTTGTTTCAATGAACCGAAAGTAACAGCGTTAGAGTGTGCGAGCGTGTGGCAAAGGTCATACATAGGAAGCAAACACTTTGAATGAGCATTGCCAGAAACAAGTCGATACAATTTCCTTTAATTGATTTTGTACCTCCGGGGGCAGCGCTCTCCATATATTTGATTCGTTATAGTCGAGTCGTCTTGGTATACCAAAGAGATAGAATGTCAATACTGTTAAGGTGCTTATGAACAGTCAAGACTTCGTTGCATAGCTTGGTCTGAGCGTGGAACCTTAGCATAACAGATTTTTACACAAGGGATATAGCTCTGGAAAAGAAAGTGCGTCTTCGCAGAAGCTTTGCAGGAATGAGGACGCAATCACATTCATTGGCTGGATGTATCTACGTTGAGTCTGCAAGATCAGGTGATGCCTCAGTGCAATGCTTTTCCTCCTAGTCAAGTCCCTAACCTGATAGAGTACAACTACAACGCATAAAGGCCTCAAGCATGTCGAGGAAGCTGTAGCTCGGACGATGACATGCAAGCCTGATAGATGAAACCGCATGCTGAGAATCCCGGCTTCATAGCCTACGTTCGCTCGGAGCTCCTTTGTAAAAGAAAATGCTTTCCTCATCAGCCGCCAGTCTTACCAGGCGCCCACCTCGAAGTTCTCCTACAGATGGGTTAGCGTACTTCTCAAAGGCCATATAAGGGGCCCAACTTACTTCAGAAAAGTAGGTGGTGACTACAGTTCGGTCTGCGAATTTTCTACCGGCCAGTGCTTGCAGAGCCTTGCGCGCAGAATCCGGAGTGTCGTATTTGACGTAAATCTTGCCAACACCATTCGATTGCCTACTTCCACCACTAGGCCTTGGAACCTTCATCTCAAGCACTTCGCCGTACTTGTCGCATTCCTCCTTTACGTCCTCGCAAATTTCTAAAATACGTCAGTCACTCGCCGGTCAGAAAAAGAGGTAACTCAATATACCTTCGTAATCCTCATTGTCAATGAGCTCCTCCGGTGTGACCATATTGAGTAATTGTAGTACTCGACCTTCATCAAGGTCGTTCGATGTAGTGCCCGCAAGCATAGACATTGCGTTGACGCCCATCTCAAGCCCTGCAGCTTGAGTGACTCCAATACTAGCTCTGGTGACCTTGAGGTGTGTATCACCAAGCTCCATACCATTAAGGCCGTCGACGGCATTGTCTGTGACAGCGGGATCGACGTACTCACAGAAGGCGATGCCCTTCGAAGACGTCAGTTATGGATGAGGACAGTGTACTTATCACTTGTCACTTACCCTAGATTCCTCGGTACTACTATCTTTCACCAAAACAAAGGCTTTTAGTGGTCCAAAGGCCGTCAGTAGCTCCATCACTTGTTCGTCTGCTAGGCTTGGAAGGAGATTTGTCACGCTGATCTTGTTTGGCGTGTCGGGAACCACAGGCGAGACCATTCCCTCTTGGTATTCCTCGTCTTCGACTATTGATGGTACAATATAATCTTTAGGCCTTCGGACCGAGAGCCCTTGAGAGCTGCCGTTAGCGGTGCCGTTGGAGGTCTCCATGTTGTCATTGTCTTCCATCTTGATGCCGTCTAATGCTAAAGCAACGGTAGCCTCGGTGGGGTTCTTGAACTCCAACAGTGCGAACGTCCTATCTTTCGAAATTTGCGCTGATATACAAGGATCTGGTGTGGAGATGACATTGAGTCCGTTCAGCTGTAGATTGAAGAAATTGATAATGCCTTCGTCCGTGGCGGATTGAGGAAGATTGTGAACGAACAAGCGTTTCGACTGGCGAGCATTTGATGGCTTCAGTGCTGCGTTGCCGGCAGAACCGCTTGGCTGGTTCATAAACGCCTGCAACCGGCTTGGGTCCATCGGCTGCTGGCGAGGTGCGCCTGGTAGTGGAAACATGCCTGCATTGAATGTTAATCCTGATACTGTTGATCGCTTAAGATCGCAACCATTTACCTGACAGTTTTGCCTGCTCTGCCGTGACATTCTCGTACCCAGGTGGCTTGATGTCCCATTGGGTTAACCTTCTCTTTCTCTCAGTGATGGGTATAGTATCAGTCAGATCCGGTGTAGGCTCTTTCTTCTTCGGTGGAGGACTGGCGCTCTTCTTCCGGTCTCTGCCTCCCATTTGCATTGCAAATTCATCACGATCGCTTCTTGGTGGTCCTCCCCGGCCGCCGGCACCTGGCCCTCGGTCCATGCGACCTTCAAAAAGATCTCTATCCCGCCGCGGTGGGCGGTCATAGTCATCACGTCTGGCATCACGCCTTGACATCCCTCTGTCTTCCCTATCACCTCTGCCACCTCTCTCTCCCCTATCCCGGTCCCATGCTCTGTCGTCTCGTGTACCTTCTCGACCGTAGCGGTCTTCACGTTCGCGCGCTCGATAGTCACGGCTAGAGGAGTACGAGTCTACGTCAGGCTCGTGACGTCTTGAATCGCGGTGTCTGGGAGATCGAGAACGTCTTCTATCGCCGCCTCGGTGGTGGTCTCTATCTCTGTCTCGCCGATCATCCCTCGAGGACTGGACACATGTTGTTAGTCACTATGTTGAGTACATATCAAGACTTGTGGAACTCACGTAATGATCCCTTGATGAGCCGTGTCTGCCTGAATCTGCACCGATGGGATTACTTGAATCAGTCTCATGTTTGCGAATCCTTGGTAGGGCGTTTGTTGCCATGCCTCTTGACGAGTAGCTGTCGCCGTTCATTTTGCGCAGCTTTTGTATTTGCCTGGACACAGGGTCTTATAATAGGTGCAGAGCAAAGAGCTAATGGATGGAGAGATATTAGCCCGGCACCAATAAAGTAAAGGAAGATAAAGGTAATGTGATCGCAACCCTTTTGAGGTGCAGCACCAAGCGGGTGTGGTGACGGTTCATTTGATAGCAGTAGGACATCTCATTTGATTCATCACTTACGGACGCGCCAAGGGCATGGCGTGTTTTCGCGATTTACCCCAGGGAGCCTTGACGTTGAAAGGTAACGACTACGGCATCATGGCTAAAGCGCGTGTGCTACAATGGCGAAAGATACCTGTGAGTCTGGCGGAGCTTTGTCTGGATACGACCCTGCGCTGTGGCCAATCCTTCAGGTATATTGTCCGATTATCCTCCTCTTCTCCACATTGCTCATGGATCTAGATGGAGAAAGTCTGAAGACGACGTCTGGTCTTGTGCTCTTCATGGACGTATACTTTCCTTGCGCCAAGACTCTACGCATCTGCACTACAGAGCTATCTTCCCCGGAAACGCTCAGGCTCCATTGACCCCTCCCTCATCGGCGCCAAGTTCAACGCCAGCATCCTCGCTCGAAGACGATGACACAGAAGCCTTGGTGTACCACTACCTCAACCTTGGTCCGAAGCTGACGGAATTGTACGAGCAATGGTCGATAGCAGACGCAAATTTCAAAAGAAAAGCCCCAAAATTTACAGGCGTGCGAATACTGAGGCAGGATGCTTGGGAAGCATTGGTTGGCTTCATCTGTAGTAGCAACAACAACATAATCAGAATATCCCAAATGGTTCGTTGCTCTGCTTAAATATAATCCCTTGAATGTTCTGACGCGAGTGATTATCTACAGATGGAGAAACTATGCATCCACTACGGACCTGAAGTTGGCCAGGTTGGCGCAAAGACATTCCATGACATGCCTGGGCCTTCTGCACTGATGGCTCCTGGGGTCGAAGCTCATCTCCGGCAGCTAGGTTTTGGTTACAGAGCCAAGTACTTGCATCGGACAGCGGTCATGCTGGCAGAAGACCGTGGGGTTGGGTGGCTGGATTGTCTGAGAAATCCTGAGAGCCCTATCCTAGGCGCCAAACCTTCCAACGCTGGTGGAATGTTGCCAGGTGGAAGGGAGGGATATCGAAGGGCTCATGAAGAGCTCTTGGCATTACAGGGAGTAGGGCCTAAAGTTGCCGACTGCGTCTGCCTTATGGGTCTTGGATGGGGAGAGGCCGTCCCTGTTGATACGCATGGTATGACCTCTCATTCGTGGTTTTGTGTCAGCATTGCTGATGATGCGGATCAAGTCTGGCAAATCGCTCAGCGCGACTATAGATTTGGCAAAGGAAAGCACAGCAGTCTGACCAAAGCTATCTATGATGCCGTTGGAGACAAATTTCGGAGCCTCTGGGGTAAGGAGGCTGGTTGGGCTCACAGCGTCTTGTTCACTGCGGATCTCAGGGCCTTTTCAGACAGACTTACCACGAAGATTGAGGTGAAAGAAATCAAGGAAGAGAAAGATGTAAAAGTCCTCACAGAAATTCAAGTAAAAGCGGAGATTCTGACACCAAAAAAAGCGAAGAGAGAGTTGGAGGATGAAGAGAAGCCATTGATTGTCATAAAGGAAGCCCCAGCAGAGAGATCCCTGAAACGACGACGAAAAGGATACGCGGAGACATAGATAAGTCGGTGACCGACAAAGTAATAATTGTTTTTCTTTGCGCCATTTGCTCACGCCATCATTCTGATGCACGGTGGTGATGTTTGGGTTTTATGTATGCTCATGCATGAGTATATTGAAGTCAGAGCTTTTATACGTGATAAGTAAAAGCGCATGGCTGCGTGGTAGGTCGAGGCCCAATTGATAAGATGAGGCTACCAGCATATTTGTTTGTGTCTTCCTCGCCAATAGACAACCGGGACCTTGCAGCGTTGGGACCAAATGCATGCGTCAATACCGCCGGAAGAGGAAGGAGAATTGACGGGGAAGTGGTCAGGGCCAAGTCAGCCCACGTTAGGTAGCGTGTGGTAGTGGGATCGTCTTTTTGGTTTTCCCCCACTAACTACTATATGGAGAATTCCTCGAGTCTTGACCACAACAAACAGTCAGTGTGGCTTATGAGCAGAGTAAAGAGAATTACCCGTGATTAAGTATCAGAATAATGATATATAAATACAGCGTGCGGGGGTAGGGAGTAGTTGTAATCTCCACAAGGTACTTGTACAATTAAGAAATTGAAAAGGACCGTAACTTGCATTGCGACTGGCGTAGGCCCTAATCTCACTAGAGTCCGTGTTAGCCGCAGATGCAAGTTCTGAGGGAAATGGTCGGTATCCTAGCATTTTAAAGGTAGAAGTACCTCCTAAATACTACTAGTTCTATTGGCAAAAGGGCAAAGAAAAGCGTGAACGGGAAAAAAACACTCCCTCACTTCAAACTCAAGCTTCCCTTCCTTCACCACATCGCCATAATAATAATAAATCCATTATCGGCATCACTAATAATAATAATCATCATCATCCTCATTTTCTCCTTACTCAGGGTTTGAAAAGTGAGACACAGTGCTTTGGTTCACTGTTGCTCGCTTGGGGGGGGGGGGGGGGGGGGGGGGGGGGGGGGGGGGGGGGGGGGGGGGGGGGGGGGGGGGGGGGGGGGGGGGGG